>JAPMNP010202604.1:0-10248 GCA_029874935.1 Atherina boyeri | reverse complement strand
GAGACAAAACACAACCATAAAACCAAAAGACATTACAAACAATCTCCACCCTTGTCCAAAGTGTCAACACGAGGGAATAAATCGGGATCCATGAAGGGATGGGCTTTCGAAGCTCCGCAAAAACCAGCCTGAAAACCCTCACACGGCTTGTTGTGGTGGGGAAACATGCAGTTTGTTTTAGTTGTGGGCGTCGTCAGTCAGAATTCACCAAAATGACTTTCAGCTTTAAGCAGTCCGAGCCACAAACCGAATACAGCACTTCTAAGACCCCATTTACACTTTATGTCAGGCATCTTGGGCAGATCGGATAACAGAGAACAAATGGATCCAATCTTATAAAGAAAAATATTCCAAATTTAATTTTCCAAACCAGATTGAGAGAGATCTGAGCCAGACATTAAAATGTTCCAAATGATATCTGTTCTTCCTCTGTGGAAGCAGCATTTAGTGACGAATGTAACTGAGGCCTCATGTATTTGTTGTAAACAAGTTCAAGTGACTGATCCGCATATTTTTTTTTTCAAAATTCACCCTGGTGGAATTTTAGGCTGGCTTCAGGGAGGCATCTGTGCTTTGGACAAACGGGGCAGATCCATTTTAGACTTTAGACGACTATGATGTGGGTGTTTGGCAGCAAGATTAGCTGGCACGCTTGCTAAACAATAACCTCCCACTCGTATCTCCCGTCTCCCAACCCCCACTAGCCTCTTGGTCTTGCAGCTACTCCGGCTGCTGGTAACACTCACATCATTAGTCTGGAAGAGCTGAATCTGACTCCAAAAGGTGAACACACATACACAAAACTATAGCCACTCATGTTGTTGTGAGCATATGAGGGGTAGGCTTCTATCTCTTTGCAAACAAGAGGAGGCACAGGGTTCATGATTAATGTCACGGGGCACTTCTGAATATGGATCTGCATGCACATGTGAGAGGGTGCACACATAAAAAATGTGTAACAAGCATCTCTTTGCTTTTTTGTTTTTCACCAACAAGACAGTGGGATGGAGCGGTTAAATCGACTTTTTACAATGAATCTTGAGTTTTGTACGTATTATCTATGTATTTACATTCTTGGTTATGGCCAAATAATGAAAATAAAAAAATTCAAAGACAAAAAGAACGAAAATAAAATCAAAACAGAAAACATACAAAAATACACAACATTGTATTGCACCTTTCAGATGGGCAATATATATTCTCAGTTTTGTTTTGTTTTTTTATTTCTTTTGTAACATCTGTGTGACACCACTATTCTTTCTGCTGGTGTGTGGAAGTTAGGTTGTGGGTGGCGGGCACAGGTTCAGCCCCCCTCCCCCCTCCTGTCAGCTACATTCAGTTCCAGAAAACACTCAGCCATTACAGAAGTCAAAATCCCTCAGTCTCTGGGACGTTCACATTTTAAGTTACCGTCTGCAGACTGTGCCTCTAAGTTAGACTTTTTTTTACATTTTAAAATTTTTTTTTTACCAAACATGTTCTCATATTTATCGTATCTCTCATTGACTGAGAGCCAAAAATCAATAAGAGGGCCCCAAAGCTTGAAGGAAGAGTCCTTTTGTAACTTACACTGATGCATTCACACAAGCACTTATCTGACTTTTTTAACATCTATATACGCATTTAACTTTCACATGTGCCTGCAAAATCTGACTCCTCGCTTATTCCTTTGAGTTTTGTGTTGTGTGAGGTATGACGAGATTGTTTCTTTTTTTTTTCTGTTTTCAGTTTATGTTGCATTATTTCTTGTATTTGTGTTTTTTTGTCCAAAGTTGTATTTCATTGAAAAAAAGAGAAATATATACTTATATATATTTATGTATATATATATATTCATATATATAGATACAAAAGAAATTCCTGTTTTTGTTGGTTGTAAGTTCCTCCTGATAAAAGGGGACGGACAACTGGACAGACACACAAATAGACAAACAGATCAGTTGGCTTATGAATACAAACAATAGATGTGGAAAAAGAAGTGAAATATTTTCTATGTTACACTGCACGCATGGTCAAAAAGTGACTACAGCCGATTTTTCTTTTTCCTCTTTTACACAGAGCAGTTAAAGCGTCAAAAATACAAACAGAAATATAAGAAAACAATGACAAAAAATGAAACAAAAAAAAGAATTCTCCGGTAAATTTTGTTTAGGAGTCTTTTTCTTTCTTTCTTTTTAAGTCCTCTCTTTTAATTTTTGTTTTATGGATTCAGAATCATTTCATATACTTTTTCTCAGAAGGTAAAGCAGCATTATAACCCCCCCTCGGTCACAAACACACACACACACACACACACACGCACACACATATCGAGTCAGCTCAGCAAAGGACATAATTTGTTTTTCTTTCTTTTTCAGTTCTTTTACAAAGACGTTTTCCAAGCCCGCATCTCTTGGAATGTGGGATCTCTTTCTGACCCTCACAGTGTGAAAGTTGGGAGGTTATCCTTTAGGAAGGAAGGGAAAGGGTAATAGGAGGGGATATACTTAGGCAAATTTTGTTGGGGTTCACGTGGGGCTGAGTGGGAGTTAAAATCTCAAAATCTCCCCTTTCTACAATTTTTTTTTGTCTCTGCAACCGGCCAAATCTCCCACTCTCACCCATGTCAATAATGGCAGTGAGGGTTGGGGGATCTTTTTTCCTTTCCTGTCCCAAGCTTTTTTCTTCTCTTCCATCCTCACCTTCTCAAAAAGTCTCTGTCTCATCGCTGCTGCTCTTTGCTGCTCAACATTCAATCGGTGGTGCCACTCTGAAGGACAGACGTAGCCAGCCTTGTCTCACAAGGGAGAGGCCTGGATCCTGCTCGCTCAGTGATTGTGGGTCGAACTGGGGGTGAACTACTCAGCGGTGAGGGAAGGGGGGAGGCTGTTGGAGGAAATTGATGAAAGGGAGGATTCTTAGAAGACTCCAATAGTGAAATCTAGACTGACTCTTCTGTAGGAAGGATGATGACATGATGAGTATTACAAGGAGAAGGATTAAGTGCTACGCAGTCCCCCTACGCAGGGATCTCCCATCACCCCCCATTTTTTAATGAGCTGGTTTGTGTGCTGTTGGTCTAATACTGACGACAGGACAGGTTTGGGACTGAGCCCACTGCAGCTGTCAGCCTCTGTTACACAGAGCAGTTCAGGATTCCCATTTGAGCCAAGTTGGATGAACTGATGTGCACTGATTTAAACTTCGGTGAGTTAAATGAGCGAAAGGGAGGACCGCTGCAGTAGTGCAAAAACTCCCACCAGCCTGGCTGAGTGGGGGTCTGTCGTAAAGGTGGTCTGAGCTCGGCTCCAGAGAAGGTAATGGAGTAATGGCTGGAGTAAAGGAGCAGAAGAGGTGATGGATCGCTGGAGGAGGCGAAGGGATTCTGTCGCTGAGCCCAGAACTGGCGTACCAGTTCCTCTCCCCTCCCGTCTGGGATGATGATCCGTGATCTGTACCACATGTTCCTCAGCTCTGCTCTGAGAGGTGCAGATTACCCATCGTGCACAAGCGTCCTCTATGAACAAACTTTTTAGTCTCTGTTTCTGTCATTCTCTTCTTGTACGAGTGGTAAACCCATTTGGATTTGGCTTGGCCCCAGAATTGGAATGAACAGAGTGGGCTTTTATGAACAAATCAACATTCTTCAAATGGTCATTTGGCTAGCACTCTTATGATATCTGCCATAGATATTCCACATGCGATAGTAGTGAGAAATTGGGGGAGCGCATGAGACAAATTCAATATCCTTTTTGTTTAATGCGCTACCCGTCGACGAGAGGAAGCTGGTTATCCAGTTCCGGTGGCAGCCATCATAGGCGTGCTGCGGAGAATCATCCTGAAACAGAGAGATCCGCCCTTTCAATGCATGCTAATTCAACGGGCGCGGCCACCGTGGGTTCTAAGCGACTCCGTGTTATCCATCTTGCTGCTTGCTACCATGTTGGACTTCCATGCTGTCGTGTGTGTCGGTTTCTGCTTTTACAGAAACATGTAAATCTAAATAAAAAAAAAAAAAGAAAAAAGATGACACTTGGTCCCATAAAACAGAAAAACAAGATAACCCAAATGTGATGGGTACCATTCCCTGGAGTCGGTAAAAAAAAACCTTTGCAGGGGGATGGTCGGCCCTCCTGTCTTCAGTGGTATTTCATTTGAACCAAGTGTGTGTGTGTGTGTGTGAGTATGATGCAAGTGTTTTGTCTTTCCACAACTACAAGTGTGTACGTCTGTGTGTAGGCTGTGGGCAGCTGCCCTGTGTCCACAGAGGTGAGGTAGTGCCTGACACCACAGGGGCAGTATTGCTGCCCCAGCCTCGGGGTGCGTCCATTTTGAGGTAAATGGTAGCCTTCTTGGCATTTGCCTGCTCTCAGTGACGCCCATGGTTATAAAAGAAAAAAAAAGGCAAATGTGTATGGAAGCCTAGAGGGGCCACACTGAGCGGAGTCCGTGAGGAAGGGACTCTGTAGAAAACCCTGCAGGTTAGGGCCATAAATCGACACTGCCGTGCAGCGCGTACAGTAAAATGAGGCATTAACGTTACTCTGAGGTGAAGTTGTGTGTTTATATGTTCATGTATGTGTGTGTACGTGTGTGTGTGTGTGTGTGTGTGTGTAAAACAAAGAGAGAGACAGGGTATGTAAGATGAGCTTTGCCGTCTTGCTGGTGGCTGCTGCTGCAATTCAATACCTCCACTGAGGCAGGGCGTGGAAGATTTACTCCTTAGCCCTGTTCTGACTCTGCAGTCCAGAAACTACATCGTAATTTCTCTCTGTCTCTGTTCCTCCTTTCTCTCCTCCTCCATGTATGTCCCTTCCTCCTCCTCTCTCTCCTTTTTTTCCCTTTCCTTCCCTTCCTTCAATGCAGTAACTCCTCAGAGAGAGAAGGGCTTCATTGTCATTCATAAGACGGTAGGCTGCTGGCTCAAGCAGCGCAGGCAATGACAAGGCAAATCTGCTCATGTGTGTTTTGTGTGTGTGTGTGTGTGTGTGTGTGTGTTGTATGTCACAGGAGCCGGTCCGATGACAAAAATGAAGGTAGATATGGACCCATGGTCTGCACGGTCTTTTTAAAGGTATACAACACAATTTCATAAAACTGGAGTAGCCTTATATAAATATAGCACCGGTTTCAGTGGGATCTGAGAGAAGAAGCAGCTCCAAATACAAAAACAAATGAAAAAAAAAAACAACAAACAGCGGTAACGGCTCAGATTGAGTTATTGATAACTAGGTCTGGTAGCTCTGCTTCATTGCAGCCTTTGAACACCCGAAAAATGCATCAAATGTCTGCTGAAATGTCACTGTGCAGTGTTTGCTGATTGCCTGCGTGACCGTGTAAAAATAATCTGTCACTGCTGTCCATATTTTCTGAAAGACTGCTTTAACACTTATTCAGAAATAATACTGAGAGGTGCTGACCAGCTTTGACGCTGGAAATGTGGGCTTCAAACGTGTGACCGCTGCAAAAACAAAAACAAAACAAGACAAGGAGGGGAAACTGACCCCTACGAAGAGCGCTGCCCTGAAAAACTGAGGTGGAACAAGCTGCGGCTGAGTGTGTGCACGCGTGAGAGTGTATTCGTGTATGTGTCTTGGCAAATGGCTACAACTCTTACTGGATAAGACATCATGCTCAGACAGAAGGGCCCCCAAAACGGATTTTAAAACAGGGGTGGGTGTAAGGAGGAGAAAGAGGTGGAGGAGAGGATGTTCACAAAACAAAATCCTTTGTTTGACTCTCCTGTTGCTGGTGTGTTCTTTCGGTCATTGTTTCCAGTTTTTAAAACCACAACGTGTGAATGTGATGTCGGAGATTCGCAGATTCCTGCCGATGAGACTCTCCCTC
This sequence comes from Atherina boyeri, assembly GCA_029874935.1. Lineage (NCBI taxonomy): Eukaryota > Metazoa > Chordata > Actinopteri > Atheriniformes > Atherinidae > Atherina > Atherina boyeri. Next base: position 4,422 of record JAPMNP010202604.1, on the reverse strand, counting down.
CATCCTTTCCCCTTTCAAAAGCGATGGCTTTAGCCCATCTCCCACTTTTTTGCCCCCAAACTTCCTTATTCCCACTGCAGCATGGCAGCTGCATTTCACACCTCCTGGTCCTCGAAGACCTCGAGGAAGAGCGGGGGGAAGAGTTCGTTGGGACACTCCACTTTCATGTGGAGGAAGCGGCTGGCGTGGCATGCCCCGATCATCCGCAAGTCCGTCACTTTCATCAGGAGCTTCGGCCAGAAGTGGGGAATGTTGTGCTTGCGGTAGTTGATGTAGTGCTCAAACGCCAGCAGGTAGGTCTCCTGGCACTTCTCGATCTTGTCCACACAGGTTAGGCCTGAGCGGTCTGTGAGAGGAAGAGAAGAAGAGAGTGAAGGTGATAGGAAGAAACTGTTACCAAATAAGTGGAAGGATGGCAAAAAGACAGACAATTGCTAGGGGAGTGAGGAAACTAAGCGACTTATGAAGGCATCATTGTGTAGAGTCAGAACCAGAACTGGGGTTTGGTAACTTCGTCTGCTATCAAAAGGTTCATCTGAGGCCAAAATATGGCAGTTCTCTCTTGAAAACATTCCTTCGTCTTTTTGTGAATGTCTGTTTTCAGCATTGCAGCAAAGCAGTGAGATTTACCTTTATGGACTTTGTCTTCACTATTAGAAAACTAAAGGTGCAGCACAGCTGATAAACTAAATTAACCTTCTAAAATCCTGCAATTTTCACCTAAAACTGTTTTCATGGATAAAAGACTTGTTGTGGACCAACTGTTTAACTGGACTCTAGCTGATATAATAGGGGCATTTTTGTTTTTACATTTGTGACTGATCTGATGTAAGTCTTTACTGAATCCACAGTTATGACTGTGGCCTGGAATGGAATCATTTCTGGTCATCTGTGTGGTTTGCATTTCTTAAGTAGTGTAAAGTTCTGGAAAATGTATTCAAATCAGGCCGATACCACTTCTTGGTACAGCAGTCGGAGCCACTTTGGTTGTTGCGGTCCTTCGGTTTTTTAAAACTTGTTTCTGTTTCTTTAACTTTTCCGAAATTTGTGTCTGTGTGTCCAACATTCAGCTCTGCCAGAGATTTTCTACCAGAGATTCTGTCGTTTTGAGTTGCCAACTCAAAGTCACGCTAAATGTCATCCTCGGTAAATGCGCCTAAAAGAGCCTGGGCCTCGCCGTCAGTCCACTTCTCATAGATCCAGTTTTCAAATGATCAAAAGAGGCAGTTAAGATTGTAGGAGTAAAATAAAGATGTCTGAAGCCCAACGCCAGCTTACATGTTGGAAATGCGGAACGCTGCAAGTATGTTCCACCAATAAGAGTTCTTTATCGCACACCCCATCTACGGTAGAATTCTGGAGAAACTGAAAAGCCCCACCCCTCTGCAAGGTACTTTTTCAGGGAACATTTTTTTTTACCCGGGAAACATACTGGTAATGCACCAAGATTTTTTTAGAAATCTAAGGTAAATGAAAAAAGTTTCTAAGGTAGAAAAGGGGCTATGGTTTATGACGGTGAATTTGTCTAGCTTGTGACTCTTTGGCTGCTAGCTCGTTGCGGTATTGTCACGAAATAATGATACAGATATCTTTGTAATCAACTAAGTCTCTGCTATTATAATTTTATTATTATATAACACCTTGGCTCTGTGGTTTGCTTAAAGTGGAAAAATTAGCAGAAGCTCTAAGGTGAACAGTGGGCCATCGTATATGATAACAACAATATTACCTTTACATTCTTTCTGTTTGCATGAATGTAATTATACAAAATCTTTGTTATGTTTCTTCAATCCAAAAGTTTGTTTTTTTAAAAACATATCAAGAGTGAAAGTTTTCTAATTGCATTAGCGATAAATTTAAGCTTCCCTCCATTAAACACTAAATATGTTTGTGGACTTTTATCATTAGTGTTTAATTACATTTTGATTCAATAGGTCACACTATGTACAGAAGCAGTTAATAAACTGGACTATAAACCATCCTGGAATCCTAAAAATTTGCATTTAAACTACATGAAGCAAAATCTGACACACTACTGGCACTAAGGAATTTAAAGTTGGGGAAATGTCTAAAGCAGGAATTGTGTTATGAAATTCACCTGAGCTCATGAGAAGCACGGCCTGCAGCAGCGCCACTTCCGTGTCGTCCAGGTTAAACTGCGCCAGGCTTTTGCCCAAATCAAAGATGGCGTCAGACACCACGCCCAGCCCTCCGTTCTTCAGCTGCTCGCGCTTCACAGCCATCTCCCCGCTCAGCGTTAGCGTCTCGCTCTCGGGGTCATAGCGATTGGCTGCTCGCAGCGACATGATCTCCATGCAGCAGCCCTTCAACAGGATGATCTGGTCTTCACAAGGCAGCTGCACGACAAATCAAAACACTCATTTTTGATACCTTCATCAGAACTCTGGTCCTAGACTCTCATTATTGATGATGACTGAAACTGAAATACAACATGCAATTTTCTCCTTGGGTGGGCTTTCAACAGGGCTTTTAAGCAAATGAGTTTTTTTTTTAAATTGCCTGATATATTGAAGTTAATTGTACCCCCCCCTTCTATTTCTTACAAAATATGAAAATGTATTCTTACTAGTCAAAACTTTCTCTTTAAAAGGAGACACAATGGGTAATAACCAGTAATATCTAATTGCAGATGAGAAATTTATTCCAAAAGACGTGTTTGGATTAATGATATACATCTATTAAGAGTCTACATGGGTCTCCGGTCCCAGTTATTCAAATGTTTTACATGGTATTCATCACTGTAGGAGTGAGGTTACAGAGAGCCGGACTACAGTCGAGAGCCACGGGGCTGCAAATACGACCTCACATTATCAGATGACTGGATCGAGAATCTAATTATACATTAACTTGATTACCGGTATAATATATTTCACTTCTAATCATATTAATGCTATTTTGACGCCATCCCAGATAACGTTTTTACTTTGTAATAAATCACATGTGTTTCAATTTAAATGACCAAATGAGGAATTTATAATCTTACATTACTAGAGTATAAGGGAATTATGGATGAACAGTTAAAGTTTATGGTGCAAAAGTCTTAAAAACTCCTCTTTTAAAAAAAATTAATGGGCAGGAAAACAGGAAATAGTTGCAGTGATTTTTAGATTGGCGATTGGAAATACAGTGCAGAAGGCCAAAACCTTTTTTTGTAAACGGAACTTGAAAGTCAATATTTGATTTGAGCAGCTTTATTCTTCAGCAGTCTAAACCCTCTTAGACACGCTTTCTTGTAATCTTCAGGATTTGTTGTCCAGGGTTCTTGAAGGAATTTCCAAAGCTCTTCTTTGGATGTATTTTAATGCTGTTTTCTGTCAAGATGATCCCATACTGCTCAAATAATGTTGAGGTCCAGACTCCGGGGAGGATTCATCCCTCCATCAGACCTGATGCCACTGATTTTCAGTCCAGTTCTTGTGTCATGTGACATACCTCAGCCTTTTCTTCATGGTTCCACTCCTTTAGAATGGCTTCTTGACAACAACCTTTCCATAGAGACCATTTCTGACGAGGCTTTACTAAACAGTAGATGGATCAGCTGAAGGTTCAGATGTATCTATCCGGTCATGTGTCACGTCTTTGCTTAATTTGTTCCTGTTTCTTAAGGACATCCCTTTCAGATTCGGATCATCAGCGATATATCATTTTTAGGTCTGACACTTCTTCTGTCATCCACTTGTTTAGTTTTCTTAAACATCTTAAACAGACTTCACTATAAGTTTCAGATATGCCAAGTTTTCAGCTTATAGCTCTTTGCTGCAAAAATACCACATCATCGCTGTCAAACTGTGCTGTCTTTGGCATTTTTTGTACATGCAACTAAGATACAATTGAAAGTGTTTTTTTTTTCAAAGTTCTGAACACAACACTGGTTGTGCTGGTCTTGTGCTGTTTTAAAACTTGAATCATTCATAGCTCAATGTTAAGAGGCTTAGAGAAAAAACACATTCCTCTGAAAATGGTCAGGTAGAAGGACTGCATTGAAAATGAGTGAAAAGGAGAAAACATGTCCAATGAGACTCTTTGAAAGATCCTTACAAAGTCAGGAAAATGATCGCTAAAGACCATTTTAAGGATAACAAGCATGTCTGGCTGCTTCAAATTAAAATATAAAGAAATGGAAGGTGGCTCAGGACTATTGTCAGACCATGACACCTGAAATTTGAAGCTACAATCACACCATGATAATGTGTGATTGATATATCTGTAGAAAGTGAGGTAAACATTAAGCTTTTCAAACAAACAAATAAAATAAATCAAGAAAGTGTGGAGAACCGCTTCCTCCCAGTATAAAATAGATTAAACAAGTGAGCTGCCTTTTCATCTTAAAGGTACTGTATGTAAGATTCTGGCCGAAACTGGTACTGCAATCATGTGAAACCGTATCCTATGTAAGAAATT
>JAPMNP010202006.1:0-10127 GCA_029874935.1 Atherina boyeri | reverse complement strand
TTTCAAGGGCATGCTGTACTTTCTCTCTGCACCCCTCTAAACGCCCCGTGGAGGTATTATTTTCTAAAAAAATATAACTTTTTATTCAATTGTTCCATATTCAACCTTTAAATGCATAAGCAGTGTGTGAAAAAATACATGCACCACAGCAATAAGAGAAAAAAATTCAAATCTTAAGAGATCTGATTCATGCACCGTTCTCTTAATAGTCCCAGCTCAGCATTTTATTCAGGTTGAGGTCTAGTTTTTGACTGAGCCATTGCAAAACATTGATCCTTTTTTATCTTTCAGGCATTCTGTTGTAAACTTGCTGCTGTGTTTGTAATCATTGTCCTATTGCATGACCCAATCTTGACCGAGCAGCAGTTGGTCTAACATCTGACTCTGGAACACAGAGATGTCCAATCCTGGGAACTGTCACGAAAGTTTTCCACTTGTGAATAATCTTTCTCACTGTTGAAGCGGCTGGGTTTAGTTTAGGGGTGTCCCCAACTAAGAATTTTTATAGTTGAATTTGATTTATCAGATCTTGTCTTTCATCGACATATATGCTTATTTGAAATGTAGAAGGTCTCTATCTTAATGTAAACAGGAAAGAAAACAGGCTTAAACCTATATTTTTATTGTTTGTTCTATGGCTTAACAATTCTAAGTCAGAAAAGAAAATTAAAAGGGCCTAATAACCACCGCGCACAGTGCACACGTCAAAAAATATATATAGTAGAATTCCAAAAGACTAAGCTTGCTTGAATAAATAAAGTACATAATAACCAAAATAAGCTACAATAACTAAATAAAAGTAATATCCAAGTAGAAGGAAAAGTAAGTATAAGTTAGAAAGTGCTGCGGCGAAAAAAGGAAGCCTGCGCTGCTGAGAGACAAAGGGGACAGCTCTTCAAGTTTATAATATCCCAAAATAAAATTATGTCCGACCCAAAAAATCCTGCCATAAAGTAAAGTAAAGTTACTGCACATGTTGCCGTCTGACTCGTTTGAACTTGTGTTCCAGGAAAAACAACTTGTTCACATTGGACAGGAGAAGTGCGCTCCTTGCTTTGTTAACACTAATAACACAGAGAATATGATAACATGCATTCTATTTGTAGCCCGCGTCATCCTTTACCTTTTCAAAATGTTCCTACACTTTTGAAGTTTTTATTAGTGACATCATAAGCGTTTGTTTATGTGCACACATCATTTTCAATATTTAACAAAATAATTTATAGGCTGATAATACGCTATATCACAATTTATTTAAAGAACAAATAAATACTCTGTAAAATACGATGTTCAGCACCCCCCTGTTGCCAGAATGGTATGATCTTTGTTTCTTAACCTCATTTTGCAATGATTCAACTGCAACATTGGCAGTCAAATCACAGTTCTCTGAATCGAATCGTCGAATCATCAACTAGTCAAGGACACCCTTAGTTTAGTTAAATAAGTTTTTCACGCAAGTTTTTCTGTAGTTTGGCTCAGTTTTTGACAATTAAACCATGACAGTGTAATAGGTGATGTTTTGATGTTAATTTTTGATGTTAAATTTAATCAACATAATTCTGTAAAGGAAATCACGACATGGACTCACGAACACTTCAGAAAACCATTGTCAGTGAACACTATTGCTACATCTACAAGTGCAAGTTAAAACTCTACCATGCAAAGCCAAAGCCATATATCAACAATACCCAGAAACGCTGCCAGCTCTTCCGGGCCCAAGCTCATTTGAGACGGACTGACGAGACGTGAAAATTATGCTGAGGTCTGACGAGTCCAAGCAAAGTCAGCACCAAGCCACGTTCTGCTCATGTTACAACAGCATGGCTTCATAGTAAAAGAGTGCAGGTACTAGACTGGCCTGCCTGCAGTCCAGACCTGTCTTCCATTGAACATATGTGGCGCATTATGATGCACAGAATACGACAACAGAGACCCAGACTGTTGAGCAGCTGACGTTGTACATCCAGCAAGAATGGGAAATAATTCCACCTACAAAGCTTCAATAATTAGTTTTCTCAGTTCCCAAATGCTTATTGAGTGTTGTTAAAAGGAAAGGTAAAGTAACACAGTTGTTAAATGATCCTGTCCTTGGTAATAATGTTTCTCAGTTTAAATTATACATATCTTATCTTTTTAGTATATTTCAGTGAATAGAGGTTAAAAAGGATTGGCAAATATCGTATTCTGTTTTTATTTACGTTTTACACAATGTTCCAATTTCATTGGAATTAGGGGTTGTGTATCAACACATCAACCCCAAATCTCTTCACTTTGTTGTTTCATTCACTTCCACGGTCTAATAGTAAAGATGTGTTGCCCACTAAATGGATTAGTACTATACATATTCCAATCCTCATAAGCCTCCAGCACACGTGTTATTGCATGTACACAAGCTGTCTCTTCTTAGTGTACTGGTCAATGTGCATGCATAGCATGCAAATGTGGGTCTGCACAAATGGTGCTGGTTGTGTATTAGTGCGGGCAAAGGGAGGAGATACGGGCAGTGAGAGAACACAGCTTTGAGCAAACAGTTTTCTTTTGTGCTCATGACTTGAAGCAAGTACATAGTCTCAGACATTTCTATCAGTCATTTGGAGGAGGCTTGAAAGCATTTTTTAAGAGGTATGTGCATCTGTATCTTCTAGTTCTCTGCTGTGATTTGGTCTAATTGTAAATTTCTGTACAAATAAATTCTGGTCATAATCTTATAAATAATCTCTTCTGGTGTAAATTACACTATGACTGAAACTCAACAGCAGAGACAACTATGAACAGCTTTACATAGTGTGATATTTTGACACAGTAAATAAAATATAACTAAATCAAGTCACTAAACTGTGCAAAAAATTATGCAAGCAACAACTAGATAGATACAGAATTCCATCTTTGCATTTTTGTCAAATGCACATAGATATCTAATTACATTCCGACCCTGCTGAGCGGAACAAAAGTGTGTTGCTTTATTGGTACAGTCTGTCATTGAAATGATTTTAATTATGATGTGGTTTTGCTGTTTTTTTTAATTGAATGAATTTCCTTGCAGATAAGCCTGTTAAGTAATCATGTTAAGATTCAAAATTTCTTGCAACCCTACCAATGACAATTTGGAGAACCTTTTTTTTGTTTGTTTTTGCCAACTCTCTGTGACATGATAAAACAAACCAGCATTGTTTAGAATGCCCTCTATTTTTGGAAGCAAAATGTACCAAAAGAAAATATTTCATTGGTGTAATCACTCTCAGAATTGCCATATAACATAACCATGACTACATATAAATGGTCTGTTTTCACTTCTGTAGCTCTGCAAGATTAGTGTTATAATTGTTTCAGCTTGTTTTAATCAGGATTTTTCAATAGAATTAGCTTGTGATGAAATTGTGATGCAGAGATTTTCAGCAGAGATTAAACCTCTAAAACTACTGCCTTCACGCTAAGATAAAATGTTCCTTTTCATGCTCTGTCTAACAGTCAAACTTCATGTATAACCCTGAGAAAATAGGTCCTATTAAGTCTACTTTCATAAGAATGGCTGCCCAGTTTGAGTCATATCTTTAAACATGAACTGTGTTAATGAGCGGAGATGGTTTCTCCTTCAGACTCAGATTCAGTAATAATTGTGTGGAGGTGGCAACTACCCAAACCCCTCTGTGCCTTGTGAGGCTGACATCAGCCAGAGAGCTTTTCATAATGGGCATTGAATGGAGCATTCTGTGCACACAGTAATAAGCTGTTTGTGGATGTGGTGCATTATACAACATGAAAATGTTCACTCTAGATATGGACGGCAGGAAGCGGTGTCTTTAGTGTTGAAAAGAGTTCATATTTAAGGACAAGAAACTCATCTTAAAATGATGGTGGTGTGTTCTGCATGTTATTTTGGAGGGCGAAGTACACAAATGCTGTACACACTTTGGAGACAATATGCAGCTGGTGAGTCTCACATTGCTGTGCAGCGGACCTACTTACACTGTTATTATTACTGCCACAGTGTTTCCCTATCCTCTTTTCATGCCCCAGTGATGGTCTTTATAATCTCCACATGAAAGGAGGCATTTCATTTGTCCATCCGTCCCACTTCATCAAAGACTAGTCAGCCCCAAAGCTGTGATCTACATTTCCCTTAATGATCAGTCGCTCTGTTGGAGTCCAGGCTGGTCAGAGTGCTTTGGCAAGGAACACCGTAGATGGAAATGGGATTTTGACAGGATGCAGGCTAAGAGGTAGTGTATGTGTGTTTGTAAGGGAAGTTGTTGGAGGGGCAAGGATATTGATACAGGGCAAGTCCTCCAAAGAAAAAGATGTGTAAAAGAAAAAGACATACTATGGGAGCCAGACTTCCCTGTGATCAGTATACTTTGCAAACAAGCCTATTATTATTTCATATTCTTTGTGTGTGTGTATATTTGTATGTGCATGTGGGTGTGTATACATGTGTGTGAGTGTTATACTGAGCCACTCCCCAGCCTGTAAGATGATTAAAGAAAGGTGAGCTCAGCAGAAAACTTACGTAGTTGCAATGTGGAGTGAGGTAGCAACCACTTTAAAGCCTGAGCACTGCTCCGTGTTAGAACACCTGAACTCTGCCATTATGAGGAAACAACACTGCTCTACAGGCATTCCATGGATTTTGGTGGTCTGATCCATGATTGTTTTCTTAATAAATACATAGATAGATGACAAATCAATATGTCACCATGAAATTGTTTCTAAATTGCATGTTTAAGAATATACCCAGTTCCCTTTATTCAGCTATTGGGAACAAAACATGACATTATATATTATATATTACATTATATATATTTATATAAACCAGAATAATAATAATAATTAGGATATTGTCCACTAGAGGGAAATGATGTGAAGAGAATAAGTACATGGTAAATGGTAAATAAGTGGACGATGAGGAAATGTGCCAGGATTTAGCAATGCTACTGTATATAGTGATTGCTATGTATGTACGGTGAGGGTTGCCATCTCATATCAGAGTAAAACAAAAATAAGAGTGGTTCCTAACTGTAGTGTTAAACAGGACCAAAGACAACCTAATGCCCACGAATAAGTCCATGGGTTATTAACTATTACACACTGTGTAGCAAAGTAAAGCTGTTTCTAAGATGTCTGCCTCAGTGTGGGCAAGTTCAGGTAAAGAGAAAAATAAAGACGAGAAGACTTACAATGCAGAGTTTACTTCTCTTTGGGATGTGTCATAGCGCTCCATCAACATCATACCCTCAGACGCTGGCCACCTGGCAGTCTTCTGCCAACTCAGACATGGAGTAGAAGCAGCCACATGCATTAAAAGGCAATCTTCCATCAGTTTCAAGTGATTCCAAAACCCTGATGAATAAATGCTATGCTATTCTGCCTTTTTTAAATGATATAAACAGTGACAGTATTACACTCCACCCTATAGGTACTCTAGCTCTCAGCGTATGGCAAGTTATCTCAGCAGCATATATATGATTTACAAGCCTGTACACCCTGTACACTCTACTTTTTATTTTCTATTTCTCCAGTAATCTAATATTCAATGAAATGATAAAATGCTGACATATTAATTGAAACAAAACACATTTTTATCAGAACATTATTGCAGTCTCTGATGTTTTGAATTGGAGCAGGAGCTGACATTAAAAGTTCAATCGAACAAAACAAAAGAAAATTGTATTTAGCTAATTGCAAGCTGCCTTGACAAGAGTTTATTAGGTTTAAAATGTGTCCTTTAACACTTCTTTAAAATGTGTCTATTCAGCACAGACTAAGCAAGATATAAAACAAAAACAAAGCACTTAACATTTCAGCTCTGACCCACGATAAATGTCAAAGTGAATGCAGATGATGATTCATTCAGTGGTACAAGCGAGTCATTTGGTGTGCAGCGAAACAATAGTGTATATGAAATAACTGACAATGTTTTGTTGTTAAACTCAACCGCTCTGGTGTTTTTCTCTCCTCTCTGTGTTTTCACAAAGGCTGACTGGCAGGAGGCCAAAACAATCTGATTGCTCCAATGCTTTTACATCAGCAGATTAGACGCCATGGCAACAAAGCCCATGACCTGGCAGGAGCAGAGCCCTGTTAACCCATTAAACAGGTTGCAGGGTGAAGAGGCCAAAACCATAAGCCACAGTTCCTCTCTGCGAGACAAGAAAGCACCCAAGGCAATGCCTGAGGAAGACTTGGACATGTTGGAGTCCGGAGCTGATGTCAGAGCATCACAGGACAACAGGACATTCATATTGGAAAATCAGGAATCACCAGCCAATAGTCAGGGTAAACCAAGAGAGATGCAAGACATTGTAACGGAATCAGAACAAGTTTTCAAAAAGCTATCCGTAAAACTGTCTGGTGAAGAGGAATCTGAACAGCCAGAGGTTCTTGGTCAGGATGCGTTTCCATCTCCACCATCCTTTGATGCCTTATCAACAGCAGAAGACTGTGAGAAAGAAGTCCTCTCCAGCATAGAGGGCGAGGTCACAGAATGGATCAGTGATGTTGAGGTGATTTCAGACTCTACAGAGGACCTGACCTCTTTTAATAGCGAGAGGAGTCAAGTTGATGAGCAGGTAGCTACAATATTAGGAGATACTAGAACAGCAGAGGAAAGTGTCAACGGCTCTCCCTCTGATAGTAACAACATAAATGATGTAAATACAGCAAACTCCCCTCCGTTTGCTGATATAAGTGAGGATGAAGAGGAAGTGGGCATTGATGCAGTATCTTATCAGCAGCAAGGGAATACACCTGATATGAGTTGCAAGGCTCCATCATCTGCCTATAAGGAGCTGCACATAGCCCGGCATGCATTTCCCATAGCCAGACATGAGGAGGAGCTGTTGCGACAAAGCCAACATGAACCCACCCCCAGGGGCGTACACCAGGAAGCTGAGCAACAGGTGTTCAGCCAGGGATATCCACCTGTGTCGCCTGTTGCCATGGAGCTGAGCAGTCAGGGTGGAGCAACCTCTCAAGGCTGCGGTTGTGTGGCAGCTGTAAGAGAAAGGTGCAGTAGGGCGGGGGAGAGGACAGACGGAAGGAGAGAACAAACAGGTGGAGACGAAGGGCAGAAAGAGAGCGGACTTGAAAAGATCAAGCCAGACGGGTCGCCTCATAGCAGAGGGCTGCTGGGATATTCACAAACACAGGAGATTGAAACAGAAAAATCTAGCTGTGGTAAATCTCTACAACAAAGCAGGCATTCCAGGATGGAGAGTGACATGTTTGATGATAGTCAGAGTGACAGTGGAGTGTCAGCGGACTTCTCCCCATACAGCACGCTGGACAGTAACTCTGCCACCATCTTTACAGGCTCTCCGGGGACTGTCTCTTCAGAGACTCCCATCGAGAGGGAGATCCGACGGGCTATCGAGCGCGAACACAGCCTAAGAAGATCCAGAGGGCTTCCAAACCCAGCGACCTCTCCAGAGTATGTAGATGTTCCTTTAAGAAAAACGGTTCTATCCCAGTCCCTAACATCTAAGTCTGGGTGGTGTCAAAATAAAGACAGGGAGTTTGCAGGCAAGAAAATGCAGCATGAGATCCACAAAGAGGCTCGGAGGGAACAGGACCTGGTCAAAATTGGGAGAATTCCTGGTTTTTATGACAAAGGGACAGTCCGCCAAATAAAAGAGAGAAAACAGCTTTTTGAGACCTTTCAGACACCTCAGGACTCAAGTTTTTTGATCTCTGTCAAAAGTAAAACCACGTCCTGGTCCTCCGATGGTAGTGATGTTTCAACTCTGGAGAATCAGGAGGATATAATGTCAACGGCATCAACCGTAGGAGACTCATCTGTGGAGAGGAGACGCAGCATAGACCTGCTGGACTTCACACAGAGCCCTGAGCCTACCATAGGAAGCTTAACTGAGTCTACCTTCCGTGGACCGGGCCTGTCCGAGAAAACAGGTCGTCAGGTCATCATCTTGGAGAATAAACCGAGCGTTCCAGCACAGAAGCACTACCCTGTTGAAGCAGAGACAGGAGATGTTGCTGCTGTTGTTTCTGGAAATCTGTATAAGTCATACAGGGCAGGAAGGCATGATGGGCTGGCAGAGAAAGAGTATAAGAAGGAGGAGGAGGAAGTATCCAAGGAGAACCCCTTTTACAAGCTGCGCCCCTCTACTAATTTAAAGAAGGTGAAGCAGGATATCCTGGAGGCCCAAGAGAGGGAGAAGGAGCTTCACAACCAGCGGATCAGCCTGTATGGAGGAAAAGGGCAGCCTATCAGCTTGGAAGGAAAAAGTTCTATATCATTGTCTTCAAAGGAAGGACTGACAGTTCCTGATATACCTGGGTCATCATCATCCAAGGGTGGAAGTGGACCCGCATCAGGTTGGTGTAACACCGAGTGGCCTGTGTGTGAGTTGTTTATCCATTCTGCCGATGCCTGCAAACTCCCGCAAGAAGTGTGTTTTTTTTGGGTTGAGTGTGGGTGTGTGTGCCATTTATATGTCTGTGGTGAGATGATGAAAATCCCCTGAAACTTCCCCAGTAAGTACATTATTTAATTTATTCTCATTTTGCACCAGGGACCACATAAAAAAGAAAAAAAAGGTATCATCTAGCCTGCAACAACAACTGAGATTAGTTAAATCTGTGGTGACATATTTCAGCAGGAAAGGAAGTTTGTTGGTATAAAAGAGTTGATTCTTTATAAAAGTTTAAAGTCAGCATAAAAACATTAATACAGCTTGTTTTCCTTCTTGTAATACAGAGTAAGATTTAGAGATTTCTGATTACAATGTTGTATCATGAATATGATCTGCAGTTTTTTTCTTGTTGTCTTTTTACCACTATATAACAGTTTTATAAAACAGTGGTTTACAATCAGTAGTTTACAAGTGAGCTAGTCAACAAGAGTCAATTCTTTTAGCGTGGCTGAAACAGAAAATTGAACATTGTGACAAATAGCTCATAAATATGACCTAAACCATCTCCAAATTAGACTATTTATTGATATGTTGTTTTTTTAAGGAAAATTATCAAAAATTTAAGATGTTTGTCAAATTAGCGCAAAATAAACAGTTAATTTGAAGCTGAATTGGATATTGATTTTTACATTTGGTGTGAGTGTGCACCTAATTTTATTTTGAAAATAAGGATCTCAAAGTCTGATTAAACAGTGCACGTTCTCCCTCTCTTGAGCCACCAGGAAATCCTCCTTTCCTTTCTCTAAGTTAAGTGCATCATAGTGCAAATATTGTGTTGGTAAAATGTTTTCGGTCACCCTTGGAATTTTACACAATCTCAAATATTGTTATGTAATATTTTGAAATAAAAAATGCAAAGTTTTTAATGGATTTTTTAGGATTTGGGATTTAGGCTGCAGTCTATCCCAGCAACTACAAGGCGGGACACAGGGTACACCTTGAACAGGTTGCCAGTTTATCTCAAGCCTAACACACAAAGACAAACAACAACCCACACTCACTATAGGGAGAATTTACAGTGAACAATTAACCTAACCTGCATGTGTTTGGACTGTGGGAGGCAGCTGCAGTACCCAGAGAGAAACCACACATGCCGGGGGGAAACATGCAATCTCTGGCAAATTTCAGATAATGTTCATAACTATGTACATGTTTAAAATTCTGCCAATCATAACTATTTGGAATTAAGACCATTATAAAAGAGATTAAACTCTGTGAGTTGTTCACAAAACTGGCCGAATTTTAAATGTGACCGATAAACTACCTCAATTGCTAAAGAAGCATCAGTATTTACATGTATTGGATAAGTGGTTGGATTAGTTTAGCACTGCGATTAAACTATTAGTAACAGTGAAAAGTCGCGCTGTTGATATACAAAGGAGACAGAAAGCCAAATAATATACACCTCTTTTTCTTTTTAATACTTTTGAGTGTTAAGTGGGATCCCTTTTAAATCCATTCGATTCCTCACACAATGAACATGACTAAGCACTCAAAAAGAGCTGGGAGCAGTATGTTTAAATATGAGCTGATTAACCCAAGGATTTCCATTATGGCTTTTGTGAAGGTATAAGAATGAATGAATGAAAATGTCATCAGTCATCATTGATTTGATAATGGGTGGCAGAAACTGACCAGGGTGAGTTAAACAGCCTGTGTAGGACCATGACTCATAGCAGCTAAATGAGGCAGTCCTTG
>JAPMNP010201262.1:0-11392 GCA_029874935.1 Atherina boyeri | reverse complement strand
AGCACAACATAGCATACAGATCATCATTCTGCTTGCTTCTATGCTGGACAGGACAAGTTAAAAAAGAAAAAAAAAAGAAAAGAAAAGGGCAGTCACTTTGTACAGTAAGTGAACAGGAATTGAAAAGTGATCTCAACCACAGAGTCTATAGAAATGTTTCCTTCTATTCCCCCAAATTAGTGACTTGCAGGGTTGACATATTAAACTAGCTCAAATGTTGTCACACATATGTAGCAGAAGGCTCCAGGTACAACCTTAACTGGCTTCGCTATGTTCCTGCATGGGTTTCCTTCCTCAGTCTGAAGATGTATATCTTAGGTGTTAGCATGAGCATGCATAGTTGATTTAGCTCTATGATGGACTTAATAAGGTATCAGTTCACAATGTACCTCATCTCTGGATGAATGACATCTGGGTCAATAGTAAAAGTAATAATATATACTTTGTTGATCCCAACTGGGAAACTGTTTCTCCTCATTTAAACCCATCCTATTGAAACTAAGATGCACAAGGAGCAGAGGGCTGCCATGCCATAGTATGTCCCTTGAGGAGTAGTTGGGAGTTAAGTTCAGGGACCCACAACAATTCACTTTACTTTGCCAATCCAGGGACTTAAAACTGGGTCCTCCAGCCCCAAGTCCACCCTCTAACCACAAAAAACATATAGCCCAGATAACTGTTGGGTGTTGAGGACAAAGTATTGTTACCTCACTTTAACAATACTGTATTCATTTATTTTTATATGTGTGTATATATATATATATATATATATATATATATATATATATATATATACACACACATACATATTTCATATAAAAAATCAATATTTATATATAAATAAACTGAAAAATGCAGCTTCACAAGGGATCTGCTTTTGACCGTCATCAAGGATTGCTTGCTGCATTTTAATTCAACTTAAGCGCAAATTCAATTTCAATTCATCATTTTAGTTTAAAGTTATCTTGAATACTAAAACATGGAACTAAATGTATTGTGCTGTGTTCTGTAGTTTGAGGAACAAGTTTTTGGGTCCCTATTTCCATAAATATATATATTAGTATATATTCATACTTGTAATTTGTTCTTGGAAATAATTGTAGTCGACATCACTATACTGTATAAGAGTCTGTTTAAATCTCTCTTTTTTTTTTAACTATTCCACTCCTTTACATGTTTTCTGTCTTATTCCTTCTACTTCTTTATACAAGTGACATCTGCTGGTGAAAACATTCCTTGTATATGCTCACATACTTGGCAAAAAAATCTGATTCTGATAAATGTATTTGCTCTTAACTGTGGGGAAAATGCCATTTCATTCTAATAATTGGTGCAAATAGCCTAAATGGTTATCAAATAAAACGGTCTGGATTACCCGATTTCATTCTACAGAAGATGTATAAAAAAAATCTCATCCTAGACTAATGGGAAGAAAACCCTGAGAACATTTGGCTGGTGTTCCAAATGATCCAACTTCCAATAATTCAAATTAGTTTCCCCCATTTAGTTTCGTCTATAGAATTATGATCTTGAATCTCCATTATACTGCTTTTGCAACAAAACAGTGCTTCTGTGCATTTAAAGACAATAAATACAAACAAGTGTTAAAATCTCAAGCACTTTATTAGGTTTTCAACAGTATCTTGCTTAGAAAGGCCATTTGGCATTATATAATTATATATAATTTCATCATATATATAATTATATACATATATTCAAATGTTGAATAACAAAACACTAGAAACCAACTTCAGCAAAAAAGAAAAAAAAAATTGTGTAAGACAATTATACCAAATTAAAGATGGCCAAAACAAAAATATCTAATACATTTCAAAATGGTCCCGATACAGTTCAATATACATCTTTTTAAAATAAAGAAAAGAAAAAAATGGGGCAGAAGGAAATAAGCAAGGCAGCAGGCAGGAATGAAATATAAATAACCTTACATTATGTACAAAGGGAAGTGTGGTGACCACTGCGAAAAATGGTCCAAGTGAAAGAAAAAAATATGTTGACAGCGGTGAATAGAGCTGGAGAGGAAACATAAAGGACATATAAAGGTGGCAAGAAGACAGACGTTGGATTCTAGTTTTCTGTAGTCTCCCTGTATAGACTTGGAGACAAATTTTGTTTTTCTGGAGCATTCAAAATGCTCCACTGGGACTAAACTCCCAGAGGAAAGGGGACACCTGATTTTCCATGACGATAAAAGATTAAACTATATTCATTAAGGGAAAACCCAATCCGATTTTTCTCAAAATTTAGGAATCCACAACTGATTACTTGTTATGGATTCACATTCAATTGATATGGAATGAAATGAAGCCACTACATTTACTACACAAAAGTCTCTGTATTAGTTTGATCTTCACAATCAAGAGATTCACATATATGCAACTTAACGGAATGTAAATTAAAAAAAAAAGGCCACTGACCCAGTCTTGGTCTTAGCCCCTGTGATTTGCCTCACAAAACATTTGCTACTGGTCTTCAGAAGATAGCTGTGGAAATACATGCCAGTAAAGAGAATGCAAAGGATGACAATGGCTCCTCCAAAAATGTAAGGAAATTTGGAGAATTAATTTAGAAAGCCTACAAATGAGGCACTTTTTAAAAAAGAAAAACAATTTTTTTTGCTTGAACAATAAAGCATCTCGTGGGTTGGCACAGTGTCATGATTGGCTATCAAACCGCAGTGAGACATTGTGACTGCATGATCAAAACAAGCACAATAAACCCATGCAGTTTAATCACAGGCTGTACACAGCTAAGCTTCTTGTCCATCCATCAATTAAAGACCAAGTACGATGGAAATGAAAGAAGAGTTTGATGGCACTTAACTATGAGTGTGGGCACTTCTGATGCTTTGGAAAAAAGGAAGACCTGACATGTAGACGAAGATGCACAAGCAGCCAACGCTTTCAGTGAGTGGTCAATTAATATCTGCTACTTTAAGCCTGAACAGGGGCCACACAGAGGGGAAAAACTGCAGCTCTGAGACCTGAAGGAGCTTCCGAGGAGTTGCATACAGCATCCATATTCTAAATTTTACACCATTTAATTGTTTCATCATTCTGACTTCAACTCTCATTTGGTTATGGGTTTTTTTAAGGGCTTTGCTTTTGGTGCAAATAGTGCATGAGTGTTCAAACAATCAACATTGATGCAATTGCCCTTTCTCATAGCTCGGCATGTTATCTTTAATAATGGTTGTAATAAATACATTTGATTGTGCTCATTCCTTTAATAAAGGTTAATAAATATGGGAGTGTTAGTGAAATCTAGATTGTGCATATGAATGAGGCTGTTTGCAGTTACAGTCGATATGAAGAATGGTTGAAAAATCCTAAAAGTAGGTATTTTCCAATGTCATGACTAAAGCTTGCTAAATTCCAGCTAAGGGAAATAATCTGAACACCTTAACTTTGGTGGGAGCTACAATCGCTCATGGAAAGAACCTCAAGGTGAATTTGTTCAATTATTACAGTTAAACAATGCCAGCATCAGTCATTTCCTGAGCTGACTGAGCTGAAATTAGGACCGACCCTGCGGTAAATGACATCATTTATCTTTTATTACAATCACAAAGGCCGCGGCCTCTATAGTGACCTGGGCTGGAATAAGAACACTGTAGTTCAACAGTCCTCACAGGACTGACATTAAAATGAAATAATTTGAGCAAACACGGCATAGCAGGCCTCCACTATAAAAGTAACAAGTCATCCATTTTTATGGAATATGTCAGCAACAGCATTTGAATGAAAGGAAATATTCTTGTGCATCAGTATTCATCTGGAAAAATAAAAGGACATTTCTCTCTAAAGGAGTGACAGAGGAAACAATGCGATGCTGATCTATTAAAAAAAATAAAAGTGGCAGTTAATCCCAGCAACTCAAAGAAGACCCATACAGAGAAGAAATACTCAACACAGTCCAAAAGAAACACTGACGTATGTCTGTAAACAAAAAAAACATGCTGGGTGATTGGATTTAGCCAATTTCTATCATGAAAACTATTGAGTTATTTGTGATTGTGTTTCTGGTTTGGCTGGTCAATGCAATTGACACAGCTACATACCTGTAACAGAGTTAATAGTTTTAGAGAGGCCTCACATTCCCTGATCCTAAACTCTCCCAAATTCCTGTTTTGATCCAGGAATTTGTTGATTACCGATTCCTAGAGTGTTTTAAACAGCCTCCTTTATTCTAGATGTTTAAAACACAGCTGGTGGTCTTTCAGGCTGCAGAGCTACACGAGCTAGATGGATGAAGGACTTTTTGCACGTTGCAGACTGAAGACATTGATGTGGAAACAAGTTTTGTCTGCCAGCTTGAACTGCACTTTAAACACAAACACACACACAGATTCCCCAAAACAAAGAATGGCTCCTGATATTAAGCATGTAGATTTGTGTGTGTGTGTGTGTGTGTGTGTGTGTGTGTGTGTGTGTGTGTGTGTGTGTGTGTGTGTGTAAACCTGAGAATGTGAGCTACATAGCAGATTCTGATTTTCCAAAGGTGAGCGATCTGTGAACACCTGAAACAAAGCAAAACTGCAAATGTCTTGAAAAAGTTTTTTTGTTTTTTTTAACCAAGATGTTGGGGCCAACTTTGTGCCTGGAAAATGGCTTTGAATGTATGTGGGTGAATGTGTGCAAATGACCAGCAGAGGAAAACAGCCCAGGATTTGTTGGTAAATGTAGAAACTTCTGCTACCACACATGTCGCTACAGCGAGGCTCAGGCAAAGTAAAAAATATCTTAAGTCTGTCCCTAAAAAGCTACCAAAAAAAAAAGGGAAAAAAATCCAAACATCCTCACTTTGACTCTTGATGTTGCACATTAGCCACCAAAACATTTGATTTATACTCATATATATCTATATTTTTTTATATATCTTTATATACCAATAAAATACATTACAGGTGCCACTCGAAAATGCAGCCAAACTCAGAACTGTGTCCAAAAAACCAATGTAATAAAATGCAACACAGTAAGTATATATACATATTGGGGGGTGAAGAAGTAAAGCAAATAAAAAGGTGAAGGGCTGTATTAACATCATTACAAAATATTCAAGAAGGCATCTCAGTTATATTTTTCTATGTCCAACTGCACTGCCCCGTCCTTTGGGCGTAGACCTCTATTCCCTTTTCCTTCGGGCAGTTCCTCCCATCCATAGATCAAGTAATGATGAGTCTTTCTGAGAGATCCACCAGATGGGGAATATGCAGCTTTCTGCATGACAATGTACATATGTGATCTGATACGCGCTTATGTATGTAATAAGTGTGTATGGATGTCCATCCACCCATGGCAGGTCCCTACTTGAAATTGGCGTAGTCGGAAAAAGCATCTATATACTCTTGGACCACTTTGTAGCAGAACTCGTACTGCTCCTGAGAAGGGGAAAAAAAAGTCAATGATCTGTAAATCTGAGCTTTAAAAACAAACAGAAGTTCAATCACAAAGCCACCATGTATGTGTACAATATAAATAAAACTACAGTGCCTGGTATACACACTAAAGAACTGTAGCGATTATGTGATGTTAAAATTTCAGCATTTCCTGAAAAGATTAATTCAATATTTTGGAAGAGAATACATCTTCTTCTTTCTGCTGAGTGGTAGATCATAAAAGTGAGGAAAGCAAATGTCTTACTTGCTGCATGTTGGGTTTTATGGCAAAAACTAAATGTAGGTTAGCTGGACTCTTACCAGTGTCTGCACCATGTGGGGTCTCTGCAGTCTGAGACTCTTCACTGTCTGGAAGACATCCAGGATGCCCTCTGCCTTCACCCTCTCCAGAACTGTACTCAGCGCGCAGAAAGTCCCCGTGCGGCCAGCACCAGCACTACAAATGTGAACAGATGGGGGGCAAACACGTTAGCTGAAGGGTTCATACTGTATTAAGTGATTAAAAATATCCCACAGAGCAGGGATCACCAACTCTGGCTGTCTTGGGCCAGTGTCCTGCAGGTTTTCCATGCTCCCCTGCAGCAACAGATCTGACTCAAATAATGGGTCGTTAAACAGCTTGTGCAGAACAACGAAAACATGCAGGACACTGACCCAAGAGGTCTGGAGTTGGTGATCCCTGCCACAGAGGGTACAAATAAGCTAAACCAGCAGCTTGGTTTCAGTAATGTGTATCTCTAGAAGAAAAAGAACAGCAACAGCTTTGATATGAAAAAAAGGAAGAAGTAAAAATTACTCCTAAGTGTCTTAAATAGGTAAAAACGAGTTGAAAATACTGTATGTGTATGTTCTATGTGTCCCACCTGCAATGCACAGTGATGGGGTGGTTGCCGGACTGCTGCTGTTGTTTCTGCACCGCAGCTATTATGTTGATCATGCCTTTGCCGTCTGTAGGGATGCCCACCTCTGGCCAGCCATGGAAATGGAACTGACGCACAGCTCGAGCCTTGTTTTCCTGAAAACACATGATGAAGGTTAGTGAGTGCAATAACAATTAGCCCATGGGGCCTCTGAAAGCCCATTATCACATGATGTTTATGTGATCTTTTAAACCATTGGGCATTTGTATTTGCTGGAATTACTAAGATCCTTTCACAGGTAAAACTGTTGCCTTTTCTTTTTTTTTTTTGCACCACACCGTCCAAAGACTAAACTGGGCAGGGGTTGTGTTTGAGCCAACCGCAGCAACTGTCAGAGTTGTATAGACATATGTGTGCAAGGAAAATCCAACAAACAACAAAAAAAACATTACACTAAATCCCAACGCAGTTACCGCAACAGTGATTCCACAACACCAGCGTGCTGTCTGAAATCACAAGATGGAACAATACATCTGTCTGACAAGCACAAGGGAGTCTTCTTAGTAGCATTATAGCAAGATCTCTGTGTGAAAGGGGGATTTTGTGTCATTAAATCCTTCCTTACCCTGTTGTTGGTAACCAGGAGGTCACGCACTGTGTAGCTCTCACTCTCCTCCTCCCTTTTAAGCTCGACAGAGATGTCCCCATAGGCCACCACTCCATCACTGGGCCAATACTGGGCACATTTTTCCTAATGGAAACAATAAGGAAACACTTGCATGAAAACCTTGATGTCATTTAAAGATGCTCTTGAAATCTAAAAAGTCTATGCCATCCTAAATTTTAATAATTTTGTTTGTAAATTTAATGTATTCAGCTCAAGCATCTGCATGTCTAACCAGTAAAGGTTTCCACAGAGAGAAATGTATTCCAAGACATGAATCATTAATTACATGAGCAAAGAGAGAACCGACACCAAATCCACCATGTTGGCTGGAAATAGATTTCTATTCTGTTGACTTAAGATGACTTGCTTATATTAATGATGTGTATGTAAAGAGGCTTACATTTACAGACATTGAAAAACAACTATATTGAGATCAAGTAAATTTATCCAGATTAGTGACGAGCCTGGCAGCATCCAGTTGGTGTTGGTCTTCTGTTTCAGCCATTTATTGACTTGATATCTAATACAGATATTTGTATTTACACACATAAACACACACACCTGCCCTCTCTCTTCCAGCTCAGTGAGCATGACTATGGAGCAGCTTCTCCACTCCCAGATCATTCTCCAGAAGTCCTCTATAGTGTGCTGCAGGGGCCCCTGGCTTGCCATGTACGCATCTTTCTGACGGTAGCCCTGTGACCAGATAGAGAGGAGAGGACAGGAGGCGATGTCCGGACATGGAAGGAGAAAGATTGAGTGATACAAAATAAACAAAAAGAAGGCGAGAAAGCCCAGTTTAAAAGTGCAGATCAATTGCTTGTATTAATACAATGTAATGAGGCTCTCTAATCTCTCTAATCCATTTTTTAACACTCACATCAATGAAGGATGCATTGACGTAGTCAGTGTTCTCCTCTCCTCGCTTGACTGGAATGATCACCCTGTTGAACTCATCTGTGGCAAACAGAGAAGCATTTACACTGACTGGAGGGAGTTTTGACACAGACATTCATTATTTGATCTTAACATTTATCACTGTGTATAGGAACAAGTAAACCATATATACATTAGAATGTATAAGACAGAATTACTCCTCATTTATAATCAACGTTAAATAGTAATAGAGTCTTCTGTCATTTGTGTTATTTCTGTACATTTTAAGAGGGCCTGCACTGCAGACACGAAGAGATGCAGCAGTACCACCAGAAACTCGGAAGGACAGTGTTGTGAACTATAGGCCATGCGCAACCACTCAAAAGAATAAAGATGGCTATACAGACCACTGTTGTTTACTGCATTCCCTTTTTATGTCACTTTCTTTGCATTAATATGATCTCCTCCACCACTGCCATATATGTTATTACCTATTGCAACAGATATGAAACTCTGCATTGCCCTCTAGTGGAGGTATTGCCTTACGACTATGCCAACACAAAGCATGCGTAGGGAGTATGAGGGCAATGACTTTTGACACGTTTGTATCTATTTGTGTACGTAAAGGGAACATAAGTGAGCCCTTACTCACATGGAATGATCTGTAGCACTCTGTTCTTCTTCATGTTGACAGGCAGGTTGCCTGTTCTCATCTTGTCATTCTGAATCTTGATGGATGTTAGTTTCTAGAGATCATGAGATCAGAACATAGCTAAAGTTTAAGTTTGTTGCTAAAATTCACAAAAAACATCTAAAGAATTTATGCAAACTGATAATGCCTTTGAAAAAATAGAGTGTACACACACCTTAAATTCAGCCTCAAGACCATTACAGCCAGCTCCAGGTGAAGGCGCATAGAGTTTAGCTAAGTGGGACTCCAACGAGGTAACTTCCAGCTCTGTGTCTCCATACAAGTAGTGCTCTAACAACGCCTGGAAGATGAAAACGTACTGCATCTGTGGAGAAAAAAATGAATCACTCTCAGTTTCACATGAATCATATGCAATAGTTGCTGTGTGATATATGTCAAACTGTTAACATTTCTAGACTCTCATCATTAATGTGTGGTGTATGGTATGTGTCAGCACCGGACTCACATCCGTCTGGACCATCTGACAGCGTTGGGCTCTTATTCTGGTGACAAAACCAAACACGTCCACCTTCCTCTCTGTGTTCATCATGTCTAACATGGCATCGATCACTATAAAGGTACCAGTCCTCCCCACACCCGCACTGACAGACAGAAATAAAATCTTGTGAGTTGTGTATGGCATGAAGACGAACACATGACAAAAATAAAGAGTCACTCACGTACCTGCAGTGTACTACTATGGCGCCAGCATACTGCGGATTGAAGGTCTTGACTTTCTTGAGGAACTTGAGCATGCCGATGGGAGTGAAGGGCACCCCAAAGTCTGGCCAGCTGGTAAAGTGAAACTGGGTGACGAGCCTCTGAGGCTTCTTCCCAGAGACATCTCCCACCTAAAACACAAAGAATCCAAAAATCATATCAGAATCGACAAGGGTTTCCATTTATAGTTGTATTCAGACATGGTATAGATAAATGGGTTCACTGCTACGACAGCATTCAGTCGTTCAGACATCAGTTCTACATGAACCGCAAGTTACCCAAAATATGACACATACTAAGTGAAATAAGTAAGTAAAACTGCATCATGTCCCTAGTGGGAAAATACTGTGCAGCCAATAGTTCATACACACATTCAATCACTCAATACAAAATGTTTAAGTCTACATATATATATATATACAATGCTAATAAAAGAAAGTAGGATATGTGATTAAAAAGGAAACAGACATATAAAGTCATGTAATAACAAGTTGTTTATGATACCTGTTGAATGCAGAACTTGCGGATTGTGTAGTCCACCAGAACCACTGTGTCCTCTACAGACACACGAATGTTCCCATATGTCCAACAGCCCTGGTCCGGCCAGTACTGTGCACACTTACACTGAAATGACCGAGAGGAAGTTCAGGCTGAGCACACAAGTTAGCCGCATCTTTGACAGGATGAGTACAGTGAAAAAAACAATTAGTTAAGGGCATAGTCAGAATTAGAAGTCATACCTGCCCTCAGTTTAGATTGATACAGGAGAAAAAATAATTGCACCCTTTTCCCAATTATGGAGGTGCATTTAGTTTGAATTTCAATAGCATATCCTTTAAAATTATTTAAAAAAAAAAGTGGTTTAACATCTTAATGAACATCCATCCCAACTGTTTTAGCTCCCCTACCTCTTTTCTCTCCTTCAGATTAGTCACCATGACGATGGTGGCTGTATTCTGCTCCCAGATCATCCGCCAGTAGTCATTTACAGTTTCCTCTTTTGGCCCTGAAATAACAAGATAAATCAATAGAGAGGATTAATAAACTTTTTTCTTTTTTTTAAAGAAAATCCTAACAGTTTGTTATCCCTCCAATGCAAACATCAAACTCACCTTGAGCTGCAATAAACTTATTCTTCTCTTGGTACCCCTGCAAAAGAAAGAGACCCGACAGAGATAATAGGTTTATGCTGACACTATTAGATCATATCCATCCTATCTGGAACAGAGGTGTTTCTTATGGAGAAAAGATGATGTACAAACATTTATAAAGGAGGCATTGATGAAGTCAGAATCAGGAACTCCTTCCAGAGATGAGAGATGCACCCTGGAGTGATCATCTGACACACAGAGAGAGAGAGACAGAGAGGCAGAAGAAATAAGGAACAGAAAAGGTACAGTCAAATGACACAAAAAAAAGCACACACTCCACTGATAGCAATTCAAGTTCCAAAAATATAACGCTTTAAAACTTTTTCCATTCCAGGTAAATTATTGACCTATAAATCAACTCTGACGGGACAATGGGGCTGAATACAACTATGCAGGCAAATATTTGCCAAAGGTTCAATTAAAGCTAGGGTCTGGGATTCTCTTTTTTGGCCATTTTTGCTAAAATCACTTGAAATCCTATTCCTAACCCATTTACAGCCATTAAGTTGGAAGCACTGACATGGAAATTAAACAATTAAATCATCTGTGGAACGGACAGGGCTTGAAAATCTCCAGCCAATTATTTCCAAGACCACCTAGAAACATTGGACAGTAAATATGTCAATCAAACGGTTGTTGAATGGGTGGAGTCAGGGGCAGCGTTTGAGGCAAGAGGGTAGGACCATCTGAGTTGTGTATTTTCAAAATCTGCCGGCTGTTTTGCAAATCCCAGACCCTACCTTCAACAAATGAGAATCTGTAACCTACATGGCAGTATGTTGACATATCTGTTCTTCTCTTTATTTTCTTCCTTGGAAGCTGCATCACATGATGCCTGGATGGGACAGACTGGCAGAGCCTACACAAAGAAAAGAAAAAAAAACAACAAAAAAACAATTTAGACGACAGATAATTAACGAGCTAGGTCCACATCAGTCTCATCCGTTTTGTGTGTGTGTGTGTGTGTGTGTGTGTGTGTGTGTGTGTGTGTGTGTGTGTGTGTGTGTGTGT
>JAPMNP010200907.1:0-15823 GCA_029874935.1 Atherina boyeri | reverse complement strand
CACATACACACACACTCCGATGACCCATACCTGAACTATCACTCTTCCTGGAAAAACTCCATTAGAAATGTATGTGTTTTGTTACATTTGTTAGTTAACCTAAGCTTGTTGCTCACCATACCTACTGATAGAATACATCCTTTGCAATACTGTACTCTTTCAGCCCAATATTATTTACTACAGTTCCAGCTAGTTGTCTTACAGTAGTCTACAGTTTCAAGTCTTGCACTTTCTTCTTTCTCACTCTGTGTAGTACTGTGTATTCTTGCAGTATTACATTGTTCATTGTTATTGTGTTGCACATAAGTCCTTGGTGTATGTTATTTCATTTCACTGTGTTTCATTGTAAAGATTGTATCTTTCTAATCATACAGTCTTCTTTCTTTACAGATTCATTGAAGGGATTTACCTGATATGGAGTCCAACCATTTTATTTCCAAACTGTGGAGGACAGTGAAAAGAAGTGACAGTAGCATGATTCACCAAATGAGTGATAAAAGGTACAGTACGAAATATACAGAGAAAAAAGTCACTATTATGTGGTTCTGAAAACAAAAGTGCCTTTTTTCTTATCCTGTTCACGCTGTTCTCGTTGCACCGGAAATCAATATGCCAGCTTTCTCCTCCACTGCTTCTGCCTCCCATTGTCTGTCTGCTTTTTGAGTGATTCGGCTGAGGTTTTTACTTTCTACCAGTCTCAATTCTCAGCTTGTTGCCACTCATGTCCTTCTCAGTTTCTGGATGTTCATAGAATCCAAATAGTTTCCCACTCAGCTCTCTGTCCAGGGCAAAATAGAACTGATTTTATTTTTTTGTAATGCACTTTAGGGAAAAAAAATGTTCTTCTATTTCCTTGCATTACGTTTCCTCGGTCTAGTTGGATGGGGTCTATGAAGCCAATTACTGTTGAGCTAAGCTTTATGGGCCTTATAGCTCAGATGACTTGTCTTCATATTTTCCTTTTTTAGCTTGATGGTGGTTGAGCTTTGGATCATTGGTTTTTAAGTGTTTATAGAATGTTATTGCTTCTTCTTTCAATGGATCCTAATTAAAAGAGGAAATTGATCTACTTCAGTGCAACATAAAGTGTGCATTAGATAGCATTGTGGCGTAGCCTAATGAAGTCATTAGGGTGTGAAAAAGAACTGTTATCTTGAGACTTACCATTATGAGTCTTGCTATGAGCAATGCTAAATTGATGGATGAAATACTGATGATACAATATGGCGTTTTTTTTTCCTTAGTACATCTGAGTTTTAAAGATCAGGGTTATCGGCTCGCTTATTTGAGTTTTAGATATTGTCCGCTGACTATCCCACACTGTACAATAATGTCTTACTTAGAGAGGAAAACAAAGAGATATATCACATGAATACATGTTTCTTATATTCTGAGTTTGGGGAAAATAGCTGCCCACACAAAGATCATCCCACACAAGAATTTTACCAACACATTTTTCTTCCGGCTGCAGGGAAACCTTGTCAAAGTTTCAGCACACGGAGCCTGAAAACCATGGCAGTAATACTTATTGACCTCTTGCCCTCTTTTCTTTTCAGACAGAAAGCTTTTTAAGAAACAGTTCTTGGGGGCTTTTCTTCTCAATGCTAAAATCCTCAACACTTTTATTCCACTGGCAGACCAACAGTGTAATTAATATGCTTGGCAGAAAGTGACGTCTCTGTTTCAGTAGCGGTGTTCAGTTAATAGTTTCAGCTCAGGAGGTGGTAGGTAATGAATCAGGTTGTTGAGCAGGGAATTTAAGAGTCGTGCTTCTCAAAGAAGACATTTACAAGTGTGATAACAGAATTAAAGAAGTGGAAGCAACATGTCATATAAGAGGTGTTGGGTTGAACTGAATAGGTGTTCAGGTGTGCTTGTGTGTTTTCAAGTGACATTCTCTTAAAACAGACCTTATTATTGGCAATAAATGTTTACATCACTATATAACCACTGGAAATGGTGGTGTCAAGGTAACCTGGCAGACTGCCCATAAAATCATCCCTTTTTTCCAGTGGCATATAACTCTGTTATGTAAGTGACAGCTGAGTCCATTTCATAATCTATGGATGACAGGTATCATGAGTTGTCATGTTCTCGTTTTTTGTGTTTTTCTTTTCTTTATATGCTGTTTTTTTTCTCAACACTGCAGCAGGATATGGTGTTTTCAAAGCTAGTGCTGTAACAAAGATGACTAACAAAGGTACACATTGCCACCTAGTGTGATGAGTGGAGAAACCTACTCTTACTCTAATCCAGGACTCTTCTGATCACCATCCACAGAGCTGCAGTAAGTGTGCATTTTAGTGTCTTGATAATAATTGTTAGCATTGGGAGTAGTCTTCACAAGACTGGCTGTGGCCTCAGCTGGTATAGTGGAAATGTCTCAAATGGAAAGTGAGTGGTTCGACACCAGTGTGTCAAAGTGTCCTGTAGAAAGATACTTTAACCTTACAGTGCCTTTGATATATTCATCCATGTTTGAATGTAGAAAAAAAGGGGATAAAATGAGCACATGTGTATTAGATTGAATTAATGAAAAAACACCATAAAAGTGTGTCATGTTTACTATTTAAGAAAAAAATAGAAAAAAATCATTTCAAGACTTTTACACAAGTTGGATTGAAGTCTTCATACAGTTGTGAATATTAGTGATCACCTAATTTAACAACATTTGCGGTGCAGTGCCACCTTTACATTTTACAAAAGGGACTCAAGTTATTTTATTAGGGCAACAACATTGCCAACATGGGTCCGGCACTGGCCCAGCATCACTTTGCTTTTATATGATACATTGAATTCTTAGCCATAAGCAGCAGTTATTGATTTCTTATACTGAAATGATCTTGGAAAGGATTCTTGCATAAAGACAGGTACCATTTCATGCTCTGTCTCGTGTGGAGCTTTGAGTCATGCCAGCAACCTTACTGAACAAATCTCTAACATTTAAACTGATGAGAAACAGATTTGTCAAATAGTTTGGTAGTTTGAGCCATCACTCTAATCCCAGAATCAACAGGGATAAAGTAAAGGTTTATTTTCAACAACATTTTCAAAGATCACATCAGAAAACAAAGATGGTGAAACATACATTCTGAGATATGGCCAGAGGTTTTCTAAAGAGTGGATAAAGGTTGCAAGATTATCTGAGCATTTAACAATTAGCTGCCAAACATGTGTCATCTATTAATAGCAGATTACACACATCACAAAACCATCATGCAGAGACTACTGCAGATTTTAACTACAGGGTTTCTTGTTTTCAGCTTCAGCTTATCCCGTGTAATGTGCACTAACATCTATACTAAGAAAGCCTTGGCATCATGTACCCCTAGTAATGTGATGGGTGCCGGGGAAAGATAATCAGTATAATGGATCATGTCAGAGAATGTAAAGATTTTCCTTACAAAGGCCTGAGCTGGCTTCTTTGAAATGTTGTGTTGAAGAACTATGAAAGATGGTTTGTTTTTGTAATTAAAGATGGGTTGAGGACACTGATATCACTTGGATGTTTTAGACTCAGATAGCCCAGGACCACTTAGTTCAGTCAACATGTTTTCCAACAGCTCTAAAGATGTCTGATTGAGTCGTTGATACATTCAAGCTGAGACTGGCAAAAATCTCTGGGGGATGTTAGTGCACACTGCCCTCACTGTGGAGATTGGTAGGACATTTTCTTTGGACTTGAGGCAAACAGACAAAAAATAAACATTGTTTAAAAAATGTTGTGATCTAGCATGATCATTTTATATATGTCTATTTTTAGGCCCAGAAAGTTTTCTGATGCCATGCACACCACTTAACCGTTTTGCAATTTTCAGATGAATATGTAGAAGCAAAATCAATTGTATTTACTTATATCACCTACCTCTCAACAGGAAAACTGAATATAAAGGGATATAGACTGTAGTGTGGGTTAAGGCCACCAGTCAGAGCACCATAGAAACACCTTCTAAGTTTACAACACATACTTCAGAAATGCTTTAAATGTGCTTCTCCGATAGTTTCTAGTGACATATTTCTTTCTATGTCTCAGCTAAATGTTTGCAGAAAGGCTGACCTAAGTCATTTGTAGATTTGCATCCTCAGCATTGCTGAGATGCATGACATGCATGTTTTTCATGTTCACTTCATTAGCTTCATATTTCTCTTTTATATACACTGTAAATGATCCATGAAGATGAATGAAAGCTCCACTAGCAGAGCTATTTGCTGCTTTTCAAGACAATGGTGCGTTACCTTTGTTTAGTGCACCCCACTAACCACGCTGGTCTTTATAGAACTTATCCAAGTTATATAATTTGGAAGCTCAAAATGGATGCCTACCAGTCTAGTACCTATAGAAAATAAATAAAATACTGTGTCTTGTAACGAAACCAAAAAAATGATGCCACACTTTTTTGTTATTATTCTTTATTTTTCTCATTTTCAGTTTGTCTGTGAATGAGAATTTATGTCTCCATCTCTGCTGCTCTGATTTATTTATGTTTTCCAAAATATGTTATGCATTGTTTTAAGCTAATGTACCAGCAAGAAAAGAGACTGAAGTTCTTCCTGCATTTATGAACCTGTTTTCTGTATTAACTAAGCAGATAATATGTAAAAGTAATAGCAGGGGCAGCAAGTCATGCTGGGTAGTAACACCTTATTTCTCTATGTGTATTGACTGATGAGTGCATTTGGTTGCTAATATCTGCATTTTAAACAAAGTGTGTCTGAAAGAATCAATATGTCCACTCTTTTGCTGACCATTTAAGAAATTACATATTTACAGTGTGTCATTTGATGTTGGCATTTGTTGTCATTTGAAAGACAAAAGATCTAACCCTTTACAAGACAAAAAAAAAGACCCACATAGCTTCCTAAAGTGTTCAAATCTTCCCAATTAAAAAACATCAAAAAACAAAAACATGGAATTGGGTACCTAGTATAAAAACAGGCAGATTATGCTCTTAGTCCGCTTCATTTCACCTGATGAAAGCGGGTCTTGCACCTGGATCTCTTAGGCCTTCTTTGAGGACGTGGTTTTAAAGATCAGTACTCCCAGAGAGAAGATACATCGACAGATGCGCCGTCGCCCATAAGTGTGCCTCCCTGGTCTCCGCGAAGGTATTTCCCGTTGGATCCCTTGATGGCGACGCGTCCGTGTTCCAGGAACTCGAGGAAGAAGTCCTCTGACTTTTCTCCATCTGAGCAGACTAGGCCACTGCTTGAGACGAACCAGAACTTTCCAGTCACACCTGAAGACACATGTCAACTGGTTTTATTCTTGTCATTTGTTTCAGTGTAATGATAGATGCATTGTCTGTGTATTTCGCACAAAAAGTATATTGACTGTAAAGCTGAAATTTTGTATGCAGTGCACATATGAAAACACTGACTTTTTATATTGTAGGCGCCGTTATTGAAGATCAATGAGAATATGTCATAGATGGATCGATTCGCATTCAGAGTGTTGGAGTTCTTGTGGTGACACACAAAGCCATTTTCTCCACGAAGAATCAGTATTGGGCGGTTGATGAGTTTCATCAGAAATAATTCATCATCACCTGCAATGAAAGGTACATATTGCTTGTCTTCTGTGAATGGGCGGAAAAAGTAGTTTGAAAATTTGAAGCAAAAACAAAGACTGAATCTCAAGTGAGTTGACTGAAAGCACTTACCCACTGTATCGCTGACCGCTGAGAGCTGCCCATTCTTCTTTGTGCACACATACTTTCCATTACTAGCTTTGAGAGCTACCCTCTGTCCTCGCCACTCAATGTCAAACATCGTGTTGACCTCTCTGGGGGGAAAGTGGCATGGATGGGCCCAAGTGTGTTAGACAAATACAATCAGATATAGGATGAAACAAATAAGATGATTCAAGAGCACAAAAATAAAAACTGGCAGTAGAATGTGGTATGGGCTGTACATTAGTGAAAGACAGTTGGATAGCAGGTGACCATTAGAGCAGCGCTGTTTTCATTTAGTTACAAATTTGGAAAATAGTTTTTGTAGCTTTAAAGGCTACTCACACTTCTGTGGCAGTAGACTGGATCTCTCCATGAGAAACTAAAGTCCAGTAGGATCCACCATTGGTTCTGAACATAGACTTTTTGCTCTCCTTATCTATCTCCATCTGAAAGGTCTCCATGTCTGTCTCCACGTCCTGATTGGCTGAAATACTCACTCCTGGTAAAATAAAAACAAACAAAAAAAACAAATGAAGAGGGAAAACACAGTATTATATTATCCTGAATGCTGTTTACGTCTCCTCTTCTTTTATTTATTTTCTCAAGTGTTGCCAAAGTGACAATAGTGTTCCAGTGATGATAGTGGTGACAATAGTGGTGCAGTATAAATAATGCTCAAGCCTGTGTTGATGCTGCAGCACGAATGGTTTGAGCATCATGGAATGAAAAGACATGCAGGAGAAAGTTACAGAAAAGACACACCACCATTAGTTTACTGAACATTTTCTGGAATGACTTTTGCTATTTTAGACATTTCTAAATTTACAAACATATCAGCTGTTACATATTGTATTGCATGTGCCATCTGAAATAGCCCAATCAGCCCCACAATAATGTGTGGCCCCTGTTATGTGTTATTACAAGAATTGTGCTAAATCAGTCAGCTACTAATTGGTCATCTTATTTAACAATTAAAATGTAATGGCACATTCACATTAGTTATTCAGTTCTAAGTCTCACTTTCATGGACTTATGTCGGTCTTAGCTCTGTGCTTTGACTAACAAATCAATGCTTAGTTTAAAGTAGCCTTGTTTCAGAGACTTATTATGTGTTGTCTTGGCTCAACTTTTCCTTTCGATTGTTTTGTTTAATTGATTTTATTAGCTAAAAAGAAAAAAACATTTGGCCCAAATGTGGGTTTTAATTGGGTCATAAGTGCCAAAAGTCGCCCAGATTACTCCCAAATATGCCACAGATGGGCCTTCTATGTCAGTAGTGGCATCTACTGATTCAATTGTCAAATTGTAAAAAGATATGGAAAATTCATAGAAGGACAATGTCTGGAATTCTATCTGGGAAAATATTTTTGCCTAAGAAACCCCAGCTATCAGTTTTTTTTCATTATTTTAGTGTATGTTGCCATAGTTATATATGCATGGGGTTGGGGATAGGGTTAGCTCCTCTTCCATACCATACATTCTGCCCAAATGGCACAGGTGGCACATAAATGCATTCTCTGTGGAATTTGGAGTAAGGTAGTAAACACTGCTTCACAATTAACAAATACTATCTTTTCTATGGACCATGAATTGCTTCTTTTATTAGACAATTCAAGATTCCCAGTCATGGAGAAATCCCATGAATCCTGGCTTGCCTGCATGACGGCACCCAAGAAATTAGTTGTTCAGAGGTGGCTACTTCTCAATGAAACACTAGATATAAACTTATTCTATATTTGGAACTATATTAATGTTGATCTCTTAATGTCATATTTTCTTTTGTTACACTCTGCTTAAATTTATATCTTGTATTGCACAAGCCTTTCTTGACCTGTATTTTATCCGTCTGTTGATCAATGTTGTGTTGGTTGGATGGGTGGAAGGGAGTGGGGGTGTTTCACAGGAAAGTTTGAATGTCGTACTTTGTAAGATTAGAATGTATGTTTCCATTTGTTCAAAACAATAACAATAACTGCATTACAAAAAATATAAAAATGTAACCAACTGAAAACATCCCACCAGTCCCTCAACTACAGTATTGAGGAATGGGAAAGCATGAAAGGCCCACTATGAGCTAGAGTTGATTTGTCTCTTCTGAGCTTCTGTAGTAACATGATGTAATGTGCAATGTTGGGGAAGTCTGATGAGGCTAACATCATCTTTGGTCATAAACTAGTACTCATTCAACTATTTTTTTAAAAGAAAAAAGAAACAAACAGACAATTAATCCAGGCTATATTGTTATGAATATAAGGCAGCGTTACATACCTGTCAGTGACACCTTTAGATTTTTAAAACAGGTCAAGTTGGTTTACAGAAGTGTATTCTGCTGCACTGTAAATTGGATGTTTTTACTTTTTATTTCCCAACATGAAACCATATAAAATGTATCAGATTTTAAGGCTGTTTCCTCTTTTAAATTAGTAAAAGCTTACTGTAGAAGCAGATTTTGGACAGACAGTAGCTTTTGAATGAATTCTTTGTAGCCCCCTGCAAACTTGAACTTTTTTTTGTTTTGGAACTTTTTCTGTTAAAGCTCACCTCCTGTCATTAACTCGTGATCAGTTTAACATGTAAAAGCAATTGAGCAAGTAAAGCTAAATCAAAAGTGTGTTCATCTTTCCAGTTAGTTGGTTCCCTGCTCTTTAAGCACAAATGCTTCACTTGCAGTCGGTCTACTGTTGCTTATTTAATCCTCGTGTTTAAACTCTGGTTGGTGAGGTGTGTCAAGAGTGGGTGAATACACAGGCAAATAGCCTATAATTCAATGGTGTCTGCTGTAGTTCAAATTAGGTGCCACAGAAATATCCTCCAACCTTTCTCTTAATCCTGTTACAACCCTAATCCCCCTCAGTCAACCCTCCACCCTTCCTGTTCATTCGCATGCTGTAATTCCCTGAGTGGTGAAATGCAAATCTGCGCTGCAGGGCCCACTAAGCAGCTTTCAGTGCCTTGTTCCTTAAAAAACACGAAGCTGCCACAGGGCTAAACACTTGAGTAGAAAATAAACGTTTTTGTGCTGTTTAATAAAGATTGAGTGCCAGTTTACTGAAATATGGCCCTCTCAGTGTTCTTTCAAACGCCAAATTTTATTCATGCGTAAGCTTAATAATACCTGCAATCAAAAGTTAGCCTAAGAATCCCCTTTAATGAATATGCATTATTGGTTGAGTTTACTATCAAACAATGAAGATCTTTTGTAATAATATTGAGAGGAATGATTGTTTTAATTAAATCTTAAAGACATTTACTCACTTTTCCGACAACACTGCATAATTACTCTCAATTGAGCTGGTCACACCGTGCAGGCTAAAAAGAGACCATTGCAATTGATCCGTCTGGTTAGACTTTGCCTGTAGCTGCGGCTACTTTACTGCAACATTAGTCGACCAGTTTCACACAGTTTTGAGAATTTCACTTTATTAATGACTGGAAAGAGTGAGAAGCTGCAAGGCTTACAGGCCATTGATAGTAATTGATGCCCCTGTGGCTAAGATCTACCCTGAAGTCATTTGCACATTACTTAATCTTCAATGGATGCGCAGTGAAAATGACAAAGCCCATTACCACAGTGACCTCCACAATATGGCTGCCAACCATTCTGAATAAAACAACTAGGCAACAAAAATGACAAGGCTTTCTTCCTCAGCTGGGAAATCTTTTTTTCTATGTTAATTAGTGCAGCGTAACAGCAAATAAACCCACTGTGAAGGCTGTCACTGTAAGCAGTATATCACATTTGAATCCACTTGATATCCAAAACAGCATGTTTTGGTACTGATTCACTTAAGGCATGCTACATTTGTTTAATAGTATCCATTTCCACTGTTGAGCTACTTTGCTTCTGCAAGGCCCAACTTTTGGCCAAAGTCAATATATGCACCAAGTTGTGCACATCTATGTTGCCATATCATGATTACATTTTTTTAATATCTTTGAAATTTGAAGATCAAAGTTGAAAATGCAAGAAAATATTGAACTGCGTGGATAGAGCTGTAACAGATCTAAGTCAGACGCTGCCACTGATCAACCGGAACTTAAATCATGCATATAACTAAAGTTCTTTTAAACATAATCTCTATCAAAAGACATAAAACCCAAACTACACACGTCACTGATACATGAGCTAGAATTCTTTTTGAGGAAGGAGTGTTAAAAAATGTGGCCAATGCAACTTTTCTTTAGCGTCCAAGGATGTGAAAATAGCCTCATCTAGCGTCATTTGCCATAAAGTGCACAAGGATTTATGACAGCTGCTGACTGAGTTCAGGATCATAGTTAATCATTTTGACATTATTAGTCATGAAGTTTATAAATTCCTCTTTTTCTTAGTGTGAACTCTGAAAGTTCTTCTCCCTAGACTTAGCCAACAGGGTATCTTTGTCCATGTTTGACACCGCCTAATCTTACATAATGTTTCTGTCTAATATATACATATACAATCACATCGAATGCTTCATCCTTTAAAATACTTTGATTTAACTTCAACCAGTACTCTATGAAACATCATTTGGTGAATTTTACCCTTGCATTTGTTGAAATTACTTTAAAAGGAGTTGTGAAAATATGAAAGTATTTGAGAGACTATATTACAAGATGATTACCTTGCTTGACTGAAACAAATCTTTTATTGGCAGCTTGAAAAACTACTTGTGGATGACTCTCTTCGAGATCAAACAGCTCATCTTTTCCAGGTTTGGAGCATCGGCCGGAGCGCAGGGTTCCTGTGGGGCCCATGGGGGTCAGATATTTCCCACCGCAGTCCTTAAAGGCCAGCTTGCCAGATTTCAGCTCCAGTGTGAAGCTGGTTGTGTTGCTGTTCTCCTTCACCAGTTTGCCATCGTTGCTGAGGAAGCGGCTGTCGCAGGTCTTCAGGCTGTACTTGCCATCAAGATATACCAAGGTGACCAGAGAGTCCACTCCCCAGGGGATGTTGCTATCCACTGAGATTTCTCCATCTGAAGCAGACAGATGGGCATAGCGCTTGCGTGCCACACTCAGCAGGCTGGCCTGTGGGTGTAAAGCCAAATGAACGGCCCATAGCTCTTGTTCCCCAATGGCTTGGGCAAAGCAGGACAGATAGTCAGCCGAGCCTCCAAAATAACGCAGATAAGGCTCTGATTGCAGTGCCCAGCGGCCATCAGACTGGGGCACGATGAGGAAGCGGCATTCAGGGTCAGGCTTTTCTGCACCACATGTGATCTTTCCATCTTTGTCAGAAGCCAGATAGCGTCCTAGGTGGCTGCGGAGGAACACAACTTGACCATCTTGCTCGTCCTGCTCCAAGGTCCAGATTTGCTTCTTCTTCATGCTGATGCCAGAGGCATTCACCTTGAAGCCGAAGGTTTCAGCCGTCAAGTAGCGGTTCTCATAGTTGATGAGGCCAAACTGCAGCTTCAGAGCCCTGCTAATTCCGTTTGTGGGCATGCTTGGACAGGCCGCACCTTAAGACAGTGATCAGAGAGGTTTAGCACAAACAAGGGAAAGGGCAACAAGGGAAGGCAGGCATGAGACTGAAAAGCTAAATTAAATGCTGGATTTCTTTTCTGCGTCTCAAACCGTGAAGTCCACTTATCTCCCTTGATGGATTGTTTAGTGTTCCTTCCCTCTTCTGTCACTTTCTCTTGTTCCCAAGAGGGCTTGCACAGGCACTTGCTCTCAGTTCCTTAATGAGTTAGGATTAAAATCAGCAGGACACAGCACCTCAATCCAACAAGCCGCTGACGTCACATACCAGTGCACCAACCGCAAACTTCCCCTCCTCCCTCTCCTTCTCCAGTGCATGCTCAGTGCTGTTTCACTTCCATATCTTTTTAACATTTTCCCCTTTCTAACTCTTCTGTTTTTCTTTCCATTCCTGTCATCCATCCTTGTACTAACACCGACTCACTTATTTGTTATCTAGTCCTCTATTGGTTCTCATGCTCAGGTCCACGCACTAGTGGCCAGTGTCCAACTCAAGGATTATCCTAGCTTTGATCTGCACAGTCTAATTGGAGAATGTGCAGAGAGTAAAGGTGCTTTTGTTTGCACCCCACTGTTTTTCAATGCAAACGCATCTTTAACTGAGTTTTTGTCTATTTTTCACTTTATGTCAGTATTTGATTAACTATTCTTCCTTTTTCACATTCACATAGAATTATTGTACGTGGCTGGCTGCTTTAGAAGCATCTTATCTTCTAAAGCAGCTCAACGGTTTCTTTATAAAAGTTATTTCACCAGTTTGCAACACGGAGCTCCACAAGGTCTCTCTAACAGGGCCATTACGTTAGCTTCAAGGACTAAGAGATATTTGTGAAGTCTGAGAGCCTTGCTTAGAGGAATTTGAATAGCACAGATTTGAATGTAGATTCATTTGCCTTTTCTCATCTTTCACCTTGCTTGGATCTCAACCGTATATTCTTGCTAATCATTTCAGACCCTCTCCTGTTATTCTGCTCCTCGGTTAATAATAGAGGACGCAACTTCATGCCCCACCCATGCCCCACCTTGACCTTTGCCACACTTGCACGCCAAGATCAACCTGTGTAAGAGCATTACAACCCCCTTTCACAGATTCCCAAGGATGTTGAGGGAAAAGCCAAATAAAACAGTTTAGTTTATGTATCAGACACATACATTTGTATGATTCAGACCATTGTATGAACGATATTAGTTCTTCTTTGATATCCTTTAATGCTGATGGGTGGTCTCATCAATTAGTCTTGATAGTTAAGAGTGATTAGCAAGGTGATTCCAGTCCACATAAGGGTTAACATGCTCATGTTAATCTAACAGCAGAGGTTGGGAAACCAAACAGAAACCTAGTATTGCATCAGTATTATGTACGTTTGTGTTAAATTCTAATTTTGAACAACTATGAAAACTTCAAGCATTTAAGCTAAACTTGAAACATTTAATCAGGGTGCTTCTCTGGGGAAGCTAACTAGAGAACTCACAACTTATTGGCTGACTAAAGAATGATGCCCTGAAACAAACCCATTTTTTTTGCTAGTGCATTAGGCTCAGTATATTTATCAGTCTTAAAAGACTGCACCCTAAAGATTTTATTAATGATACCTGACAAAGATGTGCACAAGTGTGTTCATATAACCTACGTGCCAGTTATAAAAAACAGTTAAAGTGTAAAAACACACAACACTCAAAAGATAAGTTAAGGTCTTGACTTTTATAGTTCTGATAGTTGGATTTTGAGTTTGAAAGTTTAAAAAACTGCCATATACTGTCCAGTAATTCCACAGTTGAAAAGCTGTGGAAAAACATGGTTTCGGATGCTGCTCAAGCAATCACCAACAACCTAAATGGAAGCTTTCTGACACCTTCTCAAGGGAGACTGAGTTTACCCCAGTAATTGCTGAGTATTTCTACCGTGACATAGATTCTGTTGAGCAGCAAAAAATGGACAGGTGAATAGAAATCATTGTCAGGAATTCATCCTTTCTCTAAAAATTAGAAATGAAAGTAATTCAATTAAGTATAACTGATAAAGGAATACAATTTTGTTTCCAACCAGTTATATCCACATTATGTCAGAATATTTAGCAAATGCAGTTTTCTGGTCTTTATTCAACACCATAACACATGAGCACAGAGAAAGATCGTAATCACATCATGAATACTAAAGTGGTGGTACAGGTTTTGTGTAAACACGTGGTTTGTAAAGATCTGAATTGCTTCTTTGTTCTAAGTATTTATGAGGCATCTATGTTGTTTATAACTTCTTGCAGAAACATCCATAAGAAGTCTACCTTCTTTGCAGCCTTATTAGCCAAACTAAAAACAGTTTAATGTGTGGTGTTGAATGTTTTCTAAGTTAATCATGTCATATGTGTATACTTGCTTGGGCAGATTAATTGGAGGACACATAAGGGCATAGGATGGTAATTATGTGTGTCAACATTTTTGTTTGTATGTCAAGATCTCAGCCACTGATTGAAAACATGATCTTGACCTGCAGTATTAATTCATGTTCTGCAGATAAACAGGAAATTTACTGTTGATAGCATTAGCTTTTATATACGACGGAGTATTAGGGCCATGCTGAGAGAAAACAAAAAATGTGATGGATTTTCTTTTTTTTTATTCCTTCCTCACTCAGAGAATAAAGACGAAATTTCGAGAATTATCATCCCAACTGCCCTGCTGTCGCCTCCTAGATCCATGAGTATGCTGACGTTTTTTTCAACTTAAATTTTCTTGTCATTTTTAACTTTATTCTTGACATTTCAACTTTATTCTCGAAAGTTTCCACTTTGTTCTCGAAATTTCCACTTTATTTTCAACATTTCCACTTTATTCCCTTTATTCTCGAAATTTACACTTAATACTCAACATTTCCACTTTATTCTCGAAATTTTGACTTTTTTCTCTAAGAGAGGTAAGGTCTAAGGAAGGGGTAAAAAAAAAAATCCACGACATTTTCTTTTCTCTCAGCATGGCCCTAATACTTCGTTGTATATATATACAATTCCTCTGTAGAATATAAATAAATAATCATGCAAAATATTCACTAGGCTCTGCTGGTGTGGTTGCATTGACTGTTACTTGTCGCCTTGTTGCCATTTCATTCTCTTTATGTGGCTAAATTAACACTACATTAGTACATATTTTTGTCCTACATTATTCAATTGAAAATGCAAAATAAAAAACAAACAAACATATATTTTAAACTTTTAACGCAACCAGTATTCACAAACAAAAAATACTGCACAATATGTATCATGTGTTTTCCTTCTGTGCCCACTAGATGGAAGCATTGTCTCATATCAGAGTTCAGCAGCAGTATATTGCTGCAACTTGATGGT
Organism: Atherina boyeri; assembly: GCA_029874935.1. Classification (NCBI taxonomy): domain Eukaryota; kingdom Metazoa; phylum Chordata; class Actinopteri; order Atheriniformes; family Atherinidae; genus Atherina; species Atherina boyeri. Next base: position 1,347 of record JAPMNP010200907.1, on the reverse strand, counting down.
GTGTCAATATTATTAAATAAACTACTAAAATTTAGACCATATTCCTGCAAAAGATTATTAACCTGATATACAAAAGTAGGGTGTGTGGTATTCTTGCTTGGTTACTAAATACATCTTTAGCTGAACAATTTAGTTCAACCCTATAACCCCACATAACTGGGGTATTGAAAACTGACATGCATATTGTATTTCATTTATTATTAATGGAATGATTATATAATTTGAAAATGTCATTTGGCATAAGAAATACAACAGTCAGCTTTCTTAAAAGGACAATGTAGCACTTCTGTATTTACAAAATCCATTTTAGCGGTGACACAGTGTTCACGCTGCGTGCATGAAACTAATCTAATGTGTTAAAAATAGGAGTGCAACTGAGAAGTACAGTAAGGTGCTGAGTGAAATGAGAATAAAACCAAAATATTAATGATACAATAAAGACATAAACAAATAGATAAATATTTACAATATTTACACAGAGGTTATGGTTGTGATTGAATACAGTGCAGTTTGATGACCAGAGGAAGGAATGATTTCCTGTAGCGTTCTGTATTGCAGCAAGTTTGAATGATTGTTGCTGAACGTGTCCCTGAGGTTGTCCAGTGTGTTGTGGAGAGGGCGTGAAGGGTTGTCCAATATATATCTTAACTTGGACAGCATCCTCCTCTCCGATACCTCCCTAAGAGAGTCCAGCTCCACACCCACAACATGACTGGCTTTACAGATCATTTTATTGGGTCTGTTGGTGTCAGCCACCTACAGTGTGCTGCGCCAGCAAACAACAGCATAAAGAAGGGCACTGGCCACTTTAGGCAAAAAAGATACCCGGAGCATCATCCTGCAGCTGCTTAAGGAAATGTAGATGGCTTTGGCCATTCCTTCATGAAGTCCAGCTTATTGTCATTGACCATATCTATGTATTTGCAGTGACCAGTGTTTAAATTATTCATTTGTCAGCACATCTCAACTTTCAATTGAAATGCAGCTTAATTGTTGCTGTCATAAATGTCCAGTAGATGGTAATGTTGTCCACAGATTGTTAGTTGTTTGTTTTCACTAAGTATCTGGATTCTTGTTATCAGCTTGTTTGTGCTAAGAAATGAGAGCTGATTAGCTTGTGAACGTAAATCAAAAGCTGGGCAGATGCTTTGCCGATTGATTTTAATGTACATGAAGCGTTGTCCTCATTCTTATGTCTCCGAATGGGCTGTTCCTGTTTTATTATGCAAATACAAAGGCAGTGAAATGCCATGTGTCTCTGATGATAGATATAACATTTAAGCTGTCCTTTAGATGCCCGAGCATTCATAAAAATCCAGGTTAATCTCAGGGGATCTCATGAGCTAT
>JAPMNP010199183.1:0-13355 GCA_029874935.1 Atherina boyeri | reverse complement strand
TTTTATTCATCTGTTTATATGAACAGGTACTATTTGTTGAAGACAACTGACAACAAGCAGAAATCAGAAACCATCTGGCACAAAATAGCTCACATTCAAATTCAGAACATTCATATGGAGAAAAAAAATCATGTTTATGGAGTAGAAATACCAAGTCACTCGCAAGTAGTATTGTGGATTTAAATACTGCAGAAGTTGAATCTATGATTTAAATGTGTTCCTCTTTCTTCTCTTCACTGATTTGTAGAGTTTCATTTTAGAACATCGTCAATATTCAAGAAGTTTCTGCTTGAGACTTAGCAGGTAAAATTATTTGCATGTGCCAGCCACAAACGCAAAATATTTAATGTGTAGCTGTATGCCTCTCTAACCTCCTGTGTGAACACGGAATAAACACAGGCGACCATTTAAAGAGCAGAAAGTCCGTAAGGAGCAGGGAATGAATGAAGAGATTCAGAGAGAGCTTTGGAGGCCTTCACCAGCGGACCAGCCGCTGCCTCCAAACCTGCTGTGTTTTTGTATGCAGATTCCCCTTGTCAGAATTCATTTATTCAAAGGGAGTTATCTGAGAGCGTGCGTTATGAGACAAAAATAGTTGCATTCACATTCGTCTTGAAAAACATTTGGAATGCTAATGCCATGAGAGCATGCCGTTTATGTGCCTGTGTTTGTGTAAGAATCTGATCCAACGCTCTCTTGGCTTGCTGGCCGAGAGGCACAGTTCACATAGACAGGAGAGCACTGATACCACTTACAGGGTTCAATAGTCTAAATTTGCTCTGGGAACACTTTTTATATGGCTAGGAACATCTACCATCAGCGCTCACTGTATGCAGTAGTTTGATTTGTCAGCAAAGCTAAAAGAAATCTATAGTTTTTTTAAAAGGTCATTAGATCTTTCTGTTCACTGCCAATGTTCATACAACTGTGTCTTTGTTTATCAAAATAGATGTCCCTGGTGATGATGACAAAATTGGTAGCTCTAAACTAAGAAGCAATAACATCTCCGGTGTTTCACAATAGCTTCAAACATGGCATCAAAATCTTTGTTCACTCTGAATTTTCCTCATGGCTCTCTGTGCCTCTCTCCCTCTCCCCAGCTCTCTCCTGCTCTGCACAGGTGGTAGGAGCTTCCCGGTAGTGTCTTTCTCATTCCTTTTTGTTCCCCTCCAATTGCTCTGATCGGGATCTGTTGATGGTGATGACAGTGCTGGCTGTCCATTGATTTGATGTGGCCCCTGGTTGTGAGTTCACAGCAGATGACACTCTTCCTTGGGCTTTAATTAGAGCTGCCCCCATCTTCTCTTCTTTCTGCCCTGGATGTGGTTCGGCACATGAACACAAAAAAGCTCCCACAAACAAAACTCCCTGCAAGGAAATAGCTAACATTGGTTCATGTTGGCTGGTATTTGGGGCTTTTGCTTTCAACCTGTATGATCAAGATAGATTGCGTTTCTTGTGCTATAAAAGAAAAAAAAAAGAAAATGATCCTGTCAACAGATGTATGCTGTTGCAATCCAGCATATGCAAATGCAGTGCAAAAATGCATGGGCAATTGCAGCCACACATTTTGGCTCTTTACCTGTTTATAATCCTGATCCTCCTTAACAAAAACTGTTATAAAACTGGTATAGGATGGCACATTTTGTTTATCCTTATATCACTAATGTGTCTTTGTCCTACCCCCTGCTCTGCCATGAGATACAAGGGCCTCAACCATCTGTCCTGGACATGAGCCACTCCAAACCTGGGTGGGAGTGGAGTGGAGGAGAGAGTGGACAGAGAATCATGGTCTGGGCAGGGGCTATTATCTCAGTGGTCACGGGTCCTTGCACATATTTCATGGTTGCTCCCAGGGTGTCTTCTCACAGCTATTAGCACACTGTATTCATTTGAAGCACTTGTGGGTCACTTGTAGGCTGCATAACAGTCTTTCGCCACTGAAAAACAAATTAAATAAGAAACACATGAGATGAGAACTGAAGAATACCCTCTCAACACAGAGTATTCTATTGCATTTGGTTGGCTCACTCACAATTTATATCGGTCATCCCCTTGGTTCTTTTTCGCATTGCCTCTGTGAATGGCTGGTGGCTGGTTCTTAGACACTAAAGTGGAGACACAAGCCCAGTGTGGTGTTGTGGAACCCAAACAGATAAGACAAGGCATTCGGTGGCGTATTCGGTGGCTATGGCTAAACCCCCGAAAAAGAAACAAAAAACGTGTGATCTTAAAATTTTAAGAACAAATTCAATTAATTTTGTGTGGCTTTTTCTTACATCTTGGTCACGATAAAGAACATAAACTGAAACTAGCAGCACAAAACAAAGACAATCAAACTATTGCACTCCATCCTGTAACTTTCTTTCTTTTTTCTTAGCTGAGAGGTTCTTAATTTGTATTCCAAGCATGGCAAGACTATCAATGAGTGGCATTAAAGAAGCAGTTGTCTTTGTCTAGGTATTTTTTCATTCCAGGGGCAGCCACAGCTCAGGAGGTGGAGCAGGTCATCCACGAATTGGAGGGTCAGTGATTTTATTCCCAGCTCCCAAGCGTCCTTGGCTGAGATATTTATCTGTTAAATGCTTTTGAAGAATTATTTAGCATGGGTGACAGAAAAAGCACTGTAAGTGTATATAATCCAAAAAGCTGTGTATTGTAGTGTAAAGCGTTCCGATTGTTTGAGGAAATAAGGCTATATGACAATGTCAGTTTCTAAAGATTTTATTTGAAAAATGAATATTATTATGATTTTTCCACTTGTTAGTGTTCACATCATATATGCATGGAAGGAGTGGGCTTGTTCTAATAAGTTACAGGGATTTTTACTGTTTCCATACAACGGTTGATACAAAAAACGTGGTCTTTGTGCTAATTCATAAAGTGTGAAGGGTTGATACAAACTGTGCTACAAGTTATTTTATTTGTAAAACGTCTAATCCTTATACTAACAGCAAACCAGGAGCTATTTATTATGCATATCAATCCTGTGAAGTAAAGAATTAGTTAAACCTTCTGAAAATTTAAGCATGGTTATTTTGATTCATGACAGACTCGCAGTTGCAGATATACACACAAACAGATCTAAAACATGTGTGCACTTGTTCAAATTCTACTACACACATGCTTGACTGCATGCTTGCAGACAAGCACATAATCAATGCAGTCTTACAGCAGGGCTGACCAGTGGGGGGGCATGACCTGCTAGCTGACCCATGCATGTCTCCACTAGTGCCAGTGCATGCATGTGAGTGTGTATGTGTCGACTAGTGTGAAAGTCAGCTGCTCATCCAAGCGAATATTGTATATTTCCGTTTAAAAGTTTAGAGGACTGAGGCCCATAATGAAGCCATAATATTGCTTTAATATACAGTGCAGTTTTTTTCTATAACTTGATCTGTTTCTACACTAAATCACCCTCTCACCATTTTTCCTTCTTTGAGCCCATCAGTGAGCATCAAACCCACCCTCTACAGCTGAGGTTTGGGTTGAAGACATCCTGATGACATTAGAACAAAGTGGAAGTCCAGCCATAAAGCCAATCAGGGGAGTCCTCGTTTTGCCTCGTAAATCTTCTATTTTGTAGGGTTACTGGGAGGTCTGGGAAGTGGAGATTTCCCACCTATTATTCTCAGGAAACCTCAGACAACCTCCCCCTGAACCCAGGTCATGGAGGCTTGTGACCTTGGGACGATTGTCATTGTTGTTTCAGTAACTATGGCAATCAAGCACCCCAGTGATGGTAGACTCACACCCTCTGTTACAAAAAGAGTGTGCCAATTATCATATAGAGCTAGATACATCTGCATTTAGCATCACATTTCAGCTCAAGATCCTTTATTATGACACATTTTCAGGTAAGATTTCATAATCACAATCTATTGATCCATATCTGGTGGCTGCAGTTTTGGATTATGATAAACTGATGTTGCGAAGACCTTATGAAAATTCTTGACTTACCTTCCAAGTCAGGCAAAACAAGACACCATAATCCTTAATTATGTAATCCTGGTGAATTATATTTAGTCTGTTTTCGTATACAGTAAAACTCAAAAGTCTGGGATGACTTTCCCATTTAATCCAATGGGAAAATGATCTCAGTCTTTTGACCGGTGCGTAGATGTATTCAGCAAATTTGGTATTTTTCTGTCTTTTAAGAGTTAAAATAAGGAATTGTGCCAGGGATCCTGCAGGCATTTGAATTAATTAGTTTAACTTTGAGATTATCTTGCTTTTTAGCTGACATGACAAATCAGATGTCATATTTTTCTTTTGATTTATATTTTCAAATAACTTCTTAATCATCTCTTCACCAAAAATATAATTTTTGCGTGTACCTCTTCATCATTTAATTGCAAACCAAACATTTTAAATGCTTTGTACCAATGTTCCAGACATGTTAAGAGGCATAAGACATAATTCCAGTGGGACACCAACTGTCTCATAATATCTGAGTAAAGAGCAGTGCTCTAGTGCCAGCCTGGTGGCATCAGCTCAGGGATAAGCTTTCTGAGAGAACACTGACAGGCTTTCTGAGTCTCCTGAGGCCATTTTCAGTCCTGAGAGTATCAGCAAGCTTTCAACAAGTGGGCAAGATAGGCTTTCAAACTGTGAAGGTCTCTAACAACCTGAACCACCTGAGAAAAAAATCACACGAACCAAATATCAATTGTACTGGGTCTCAGTATTTATCAAGCTTGTAATATAGCTGTTGTAATATTGTTTATCTCATACTGTTGCTTCAGTTTGCATAATATTTTGTTCCATATTTAATGAAGTCACAAACCTTTAACCCACTGAATTCATATTATGATGATTAAATTTTTTTTCAGGGAGACACTATCATTTCACCATGTGTTATTATCATTTCATGCAAGAAGCGAATGTTACACTTTTAGCGCAAAATCTCAAACAAAACATAGCTAAAGCACACCTTCCACCTCTAACACCTAAAAAGTTTCTACCAATATATGAAAGCATCTTTTATGACTTCTGTTCCACTTCTAGTTCTTGTAACAGCCATGTAGGCCATGCCAAATGTGCCCAGAAATAAGCTGGGCCTCCCCACTGTCTCTGAGATTGCCCACCCAGGAGTCTGGCACACGCCACAGTGAGCAGGAGGCCCTCTGGATTACTGTAATACACACTATCTCATAATGGAAAGCTGCCGTGCACATTTCCCTCTCTCCGCCCTCATTGTCCACACTACCAACTGCACAATCAGGATATGAGACTATGATTGCACCCGTTAGCATGTGTGAGTTTATCAGTGACCTGCTTCCCCCTTTTTATCTATGCTAGGTGCTGCTTGGTTCCAACGAGCAAAAGAAGATTATATTTATATATTTATATATAAAATAAACAAAACTAGCCTGTGCACTGCTAATAACTATGTCAATACAGGTAAAACTTAAGCCATCACATTGACAGTTTATATTATGTGTACTGACACACCTCACAAAAACTCTTATAGATGACTAGCTTGCTTCATTTTAGGCATCAGAAGTCAGGGGTCACAGGGGAATAATGAAAAACTTAACCTGAGATACTAAATCAACAGTCAAACTGCTCTGTATAGACCGGCCACATGCTCAACAAACTTTGCCACTTTCCCTCTCACCCATAATCACCAGAAGCTGTAATTAATGGGGAAGTTGACCTACAGTTTAGGGCAGTGAGAGGAAAGCCAGACAAAGTTGAAAGCCATTAAGATGAATGGGGGAGGGAGGCAGGCACACACATGGAGGACCACAGACCTTGTTTGTCAGTCTTTCCTGGATGGCTAACAAAGGTTCAGGTGGGCCAAGGAGAGCAGAGGTGTACTCTGCCCTAAATTTAGACCACCAGGTTACCACAGACGGTACATAATTACACCACACAGGTCATTTACATCACTTAGTGGCTTGCTTGCCGACTCTTTTGGTGAGTGCACGCTAATCAGACTGGTGCTCCAAACAATGGGCCATGTGTGCCTCTGAGTGTTGTGGGAGGAGCAGAGGTAACCAGAAGACCACCTCTATTCAACGTGGACGAGATGTTTCAAAAGGACAGAAAAAAAGCTGTGACGAGAGACCAGAAGTGGACAGACGGACAGGGAAGTTGCAGAATGGCACGTCTTCAAGCCTATATTTATCCTGTAAGATCAAGAGGGAAAGGCGGATACAGTGACACTTAGCACAAACGTCGACCAGATGCTTTCTCACACAAGGATAAGAGGATTTGAAGGATTGAATATACACCTCTGACCTGAAGTTAATATTATTGGCCTTTCCCTTTTATTTGCTCATATACCTTTGGGAACTGTATTGCGCTGCAGTAATACATCCTTGGACACCAAAACTTGCAAGTAAAAAGTAAATAAAATCTACAGTCTTAGCAGGGAAAAGAAATATTCAAGGACTGTTTTGTTATATTCAAGCAGGGGCTACAGTATGTTCTCTCTGAATTGCACGTCGGATGTGTCAGACAGTCCAGTGTGATCAGAAAGCACGCCTGTTGAACTGGTTCTAAGAAAGTTCTGAAGTGTTTTGCTCCAAATGTTTGATGCGCATACTTGAAAAATTGCAATATGATGCTATCATTACTATGAAAGAACAATAATAGAAAACAGAGATGGATAAAAAAAAGTTATCTATCTTGATTGAAACTGTTACAAAGAACTGCGGTGGCTCTCTGGTAGGATGTATGTATCGCTAATAGCCAATCAGTCAGTCCTGCCAACAGAAGCAGTGGAAGCACAGAGAGCCATTACAGGCCTGGTCTCAGCTACAAAAACAAAACCTATCCACCTGAGACCACAGAGGGACAGGATGCAGGCTACTTATAGCAACCCAAAACCAACCCACATGAATAGCAGGAAAAACAGCTCAGTACGGGAGCTACACTAAGCCTTTTGAAGTGCGCCACCTCTAAACTATTCTGATAAGCCACCCCAGCATCTTTGAAGGCAGGCCTTCCTCCATGGCCTCGTGTCCTGTTGTGGATGAATTGTTTCCTCTTTCACTTTGTCTCTATTTTCCTCTAGAAACTGACACCGTTTTATTGTTCTCCTGGGCCAAACTGTTGTCTTGTGGAGCATGGACCTCTCACTGTTCTCCTGTTCTCCTGCTGGCAACGAAGGACAGTAAGTTACTAGCAGGTGACACAAGAGTGGTCATCCCAAAAAAAATCAGAAGGATGACCCCCCGCTTATGGCTTCCATTTCCTCTATAAAACCTCCATAAGGTTGTGACCTTACAATGCCCTGTTGTCTGAGAATGGACTGTTAGTGTAATTAATCACTCGGCGGTCAGTGATGTCACCGCACAAACACGGTATAAGAATGGGGAGAACAGTGACATATTTTGTTGTTTTTGGTGTAATTCTAATGGCTGTCCTTGTAAATAAGACAGATTTATGGTGTTTTCAGGGAGAAGGAATATGCACCTGCCACTTGGTACGAATACAGAACAATAGGCAAAAAACAAGCAACTGAAACATCAGTTTCAGACCTTTACTGTGCGCTAGGATCGATTTAAAGCAATAATGTATTATTTGTGTCTTTGAAACCCATAACCCATTCATTACAAAGATTGGTCTTTAAATGCAATTGAATACAAATTCTACTTTTACTGCACTTCAACTAAATATATCACACTCTTGGCGAATGTGACAGTAGATATTGCAAGTTTTACAAAAATATGTAAATGTAAAAACAATGTTTTCACCTCTGAGCATTGTAACCAAGTATTATCTGTGTAATCTCAGACTGAGGTATAGTATATGAGCTTCCAAGGACTCCTGTGGAGAAGAGGAGCTAACTTCAACACTAAATATCAGGGGATCTAATTGCACTTACAAATTGTTCCTTTGGCTTTCTTTCCTGGAACAAGTCTACAGCAAATAGTCTGTTAAGCCAGCCGGATCAAGTTTACTGAGAATCTAAAACACGCTGATGTAGAAATTGTAGATTTTTTAATTTCTATATATGCTCTGCTTACCCCAGTTTTAGGGGTTTTATTTGAATGATTTTGGTTCATGAGGGTCTCCTCATCACTCATCACTCACTTTTTCGCCTTCTAACATTTTTGTATTGTGCATTGTGCCCACAGAAAACTCTGGCATTTCCTTTGAGGAGTAAGCAAACGTGCAGATCAGCACTCTATTTCTCAGTGCGCGGGCAAAGGATCAAAAAACAAAATAAGGAGCTAAAAATATTTGATTCAGGGGAGAGATTAATAAGTCTCACCTCTGGCAGCTTCAGTGTTTACATTAAACACAGACACGGATTGGCCTATTTGATCTCTGAGCCCACTTTCACTCATATATGTGCACTATTACAGGTTTTTCTTCATTATTTGTCCTGCATTTCTGTCAGCTACATTCTAAAAGAGTACGTGTTGTGATTCTATCCTAAATTGCACGAAGAGGCTCAGACAATACTGTATGTCCTAACCCTAAAGCTTTTTGCTTTTTTACAAACCAAATGACAGGTTTAGAGTTGGGCTTTATTTATTTCATGATCTGAATGAAAGCTTTTTGTGAAGACATACTTTGTTTTTGCGCTCATCAGACAGCAAATTGACATTAATTTATATTAAGAGGCCTAAACACGATAGCTTTAACTAATAGAGTATCTCTTGTTGTAAAGACAAAATAGGAGAATAATGGAGTGTTTGCTTCATAATGATGCTAGATATCCAGGGAGGTGTAGATAGGCACATTAGAAGTCAAAGACTGTTCCAGAATAATAGGAAGGCTCAGAGATAATGTACTCTCACAAGGGGGCCTCAACATTAGCAACAACCCAGCAGGGCTCAGCTTGCACGTGTGCCAATGACGCATTAAATCCTTCAATGACAAAGGATACATGAAAGGTATATCTGTAGGCTTATTGCCTCACCACTATGATATATTACATATCACACTGTACATACTCCTGTAGCACAAAGGGTTGTAAGGACATTTAGAGGAAGTTACTAATGAGAAATGAACATTCATTAGAAAATTTATGTGTAAACATCCCTAATTTGGAAGCAGCCCTGTGGATTTCCATAATTAATGGCTTTTCGCTTTCTTAAGGACAAAAACAAACAAAAACGAGTGATATAAAACACTGCTCAATATTCTAAAATAATTATTCATAAATAAAAGACTCTTTACAAGAGTCAAAAATCTGTAATCAGCCCACACTGTGATGAAAGCAAAGATCCAGCATGAATCTCACTAGATGAAAACACGAATAAGACAAAACACAAAAGTACAGATGACATTAACTTCTGCTCAAATGAGCACAGTAGGAGAGCACCCAAAGTATTTAGCACCACTCTTTCTATCTTTTCATGTTGTTTGTCAACTCACAGCATCCGTTGCAGTATTTAGTGTATTCAACTTCCATCTTCCCTGATGGCACGAGTGCAGGGTGAGTGTAACAGTGGCCCCCTCCTTCATTAAATATTAATTTATTCATTACATGTTAACTCTGCGAGACCTTGGAAGGAGACGCCAGGTGACTCTTCTTCATTTGGTCCCTACTGCTCTCCTCTGGGCACAGGGAAACCACAGTAATGCCACACAGTTGGGGAAGCGCTGAGCAAATTATTCTGCTCCGTAGAGAGGGACTCTTTGTGGTAAACACACGGTGGGACACTTGTGCTGTCATAATTAAATCTGTGAATCCTTAAGAGCAGGGTGCCTTCATTTTGGTACACAAACATGTGATGTAAGAAACACAACTAAGCCAAAGCTCTGTCTCATATAAATGTTTTTTTCAGTCAGTGCTACTTTGTTGTTCACTTTATTGCTATTTGAAAGGATTAAAAGGCATATTGCATGAATAGCAATAATCCTCTCTGGAATAAATCCAGAAAAAAGTGAGGGATAAAATAGACACTGACAGTTAAGGGTGGGGGTTGGGCTACAGGACTTTATAACTTCCTGATACGAGAGTGAAAGAGCTCTCAATCTTGAGCCAAACCGTGAAAGATCAGAGAGAATGACGCCAGTGAGCATCAATCCCAGCTTCTCTCAGTGGCCCATCAATGGGAGAAAATCCCCAGTGAACAGGGAGTCTGGCTAATCCACAGCTAAATGACACCTCCAGACGCTAATGCCCAGACTGACCACAGAAGCAATCGGCAGCGACTCCTCCACACATGTACCCACTGATGCTTTTCAGCCAAGGAAACTTGAAAGGGCCAGGGCCGTCTCTGTCTCTCTGTGTGCCACCTGCTTAGCATCCCCGCGCTGCAAGCTGCTATAGAGAGACATCTCCGGCAGGGGAGAAAGGCCCATTGTGTCCAGGCGCCTTTGAGGGCATTGTTCTGCTTCACTGAGGCCAGGCCGACATCTGCACCATTCACACTGAAGGAAGTTGTAATCACTCCCCTACTCTTAGCTGTGTGGCTCCAACTTCATAGCAAGAAGCAGGGCCTGTGGTAAACAACGGGGCCAAGAGAGGGGGAGTGATCACATAGGATTTGTAAGGGTGGATGTTTTTTTGTTGAGAGCCATCAGTTTGAAAAGAAACTTTCACATTACCCCATATAGGCCTCGTGATCCCACCCTCCCTCCCTCCCTCCCAACCCCCAACTTCTCCAAGTCCTTTCAGTTTAGCCTATAAAGATGAAAACTGATCCTTAGAATTACAGCTCCATTAAAAAAAGAAAAGAATAGCATATCTTTTCCATTTACAAAAAATGTCTACGTAATTTGTGAAAAAAACCTTCTCGATCATTAAAATGATGTCTCACTTTCTTTTAATCAGTAAAAAACCAAGGAGAAAAAAAGGAGGGCACTAAAAGCCAGACTAATTTCTGTGGTCAACTTACAAAGGGTTTTGATGTAGTTTTCATTTACATATAATTACACTTTAACAGAAGTCTGACTGGTGAGGGGTAAGAGACTGGTCGTGCATGCTGCAGAGGAGACCCCCTATGATACAAGATGACAAGCGGTAGCACTAGCTCCATCTCTGGCTAATTAAACGAATCAATTAACAGACTATTGTTGTAACTGTGTAACTGATGTTCTGTAGTAGCAAAAAGGTCCCTTGGGGAGATCTCCCAACCATATTAAAGCCACTATCCACTACATCTCTATCTGATACCAATATAGACACTTATTTGCGCCTTGCTGTCATGTCATTGGAGGCGGGTACATTATGGAAATTGAAATGGAGGGGTTGAAGGGAGCAGGGCTGAGCTCAGTGTGAAGCGACGGGGTTCACTTCCCATCACCCTCCAAGGAGAACTCGCTTCAGCAAACTCCAAAGTCCCTCAAAGTTCCCTAATAGCAGAGCGAGAGCCAGCACACCCAGCTGTGTGCATCCAGTCACTAGGTAAGGGTCGCACAATTAGCATACTCCTCCCTGCCAGGCAAGTAGCGTTGATGCAGATAAATTATCATATTAGATTTACCCTCCTCAGTTCAACTGATTGGTTCCCAAATTGTTTTAGATGGCCGTCATTAATCCTTTGCATAGGCTAAGTGCTTTGCTTCAGATCTGATTGCATAGAGGCGCCAAGGGTCAAATTAACAGAATACTAATGCCTGAACTCTATCTCATTTGCAGTTTCAGGATGCTGTTTCTATTATAGGAAACAGAAAGGAGTCAATTGCCATTTATCTAAAGAAGGTTTTAGAAACTATCAAGATGATAATTGAGGTCCAAGGTAAGAACAAAGAAAATGTTATTCGTAAAGTTCTTTTTCAGCTATTTCGATAGAGAACATGAATGTAAGGGCTAAAGAAGAATCAAAGCAGGCCAGGAAGTATTGTAGTTTCAAAGACATGAAATGCTGCAAATACATTGATTCTTTTCAATATTATCTGAACAAAAAGTGATCATGAGAAAAGAACTTACTACCTCTGAAACAATGTAAAAGTGTTTGAAGTTACTATGCAGGCAATTGTACCCTTTCACCCCAGATGACAACTGCTATAAATGTGTGCACAGGAAGACTGACAGATTTATGAATAGAGTAAATCTGAGAACTTGACTAGGAGTCCAGTGGATCCATGTTTCTTCTTTGTCTTTGAAAGCTGACCCTGTTTGTTTAAGTGCTGGCACCGCATGAGTAGAAATGGGTTCCCATGGCGCCTGGGATGTCCTGGTTCCTGTGGCTAAAGTTCGCATTGGCATGTTGCGGGGACTTTCTGATGGAGATCAAGGGATTAGCCCCATCTAACAGACACAGAATACATTTTCACTGTATATATGGACAGTATTACACCCATAAAATCTCACAAAACATACAGTAAAAGATTAACTGAACATGATGGCCTGGTGGATCATTGAGACACACAGGCTCCTAAAAGAGACCAGTTTGAACAGTGGCACCAGGTTCCTACGGAGGCATTTGAGGATTTCAGGTCATAAAAGTCTTTAAGATAGCACAGACTTCATATAGCTAGAAATGTAGCAAAAATATCTGACATAAAATCCCCAAACCACAAACAGGAACATTGCCAGGTGTAAGCTTACGTGTCTGAATGTTGAGAGGTAGATGTAGATTGTACAGATTGACAGGAATGTTAAAGGCATTTCTATCTTCAGATAACTTGAACAGCAGATTATCTTGACCTTGATCTAACAATTCAAATGTGTCTGGAATCATGCAAAAACTATGATGAAGTTACTCTAACCAAGATAGTTTGGGTTTTCCTTTGTGCACTTTCATACATGCAATAATTATTTCAATTTTGACATGAAACCTCTGCAGCCTATAGGCTTTTAAAACTGCCCTCATGCTACTAAAAAAATCCTTCCAAATTAAATTTGAACATATCCCACTCATAATATCTTAAGTTATTGGATACAACTCACAACGAACATTAAAAGATGTCAGAATTTCAAACTCGAGACAGATTAAAAAGAAGATTATTTGACTTGTCCCAGAGGGAAATTGCAATGTTGTAGAAGTTTTTTTTTTTTTTGTTTTTTTGCTTTTTTCAATTAAAACAACGAAAATTAATTGGATGGATAAAGCCTTGTTCCGGAGGCTGATAGCTGCTGGCATAAATTAGCTTTGGTACCTTGCACTGGACCTGACAAAGCATCACACTGAACACTATGTTGTTTCTTCACTGTGCTGTGTAGAAGATATGAAGAATTTTTGATCAGTTTGTTTAGTCTCGTTAAGTCTTGCTCTGATGCAGCTGCCCTACCAGATGCTGCAAAGCTGACTGCACTTTCCACAACAGACTTATAGAAGATATGCAACATCTTGGTACAAACATTGAATGATCTCAGCTTCCTTAAGAAGTAGAGTCTGCCCTGTTCTATCTTGTAGATGCTTTATGTTGTGTTTCCAGTCTACTCTGTTGTTCAGCTGAACTCCAATGTACAACCCTCCACCAACTCCACCTCTTCTCCC
>JAPMNP010197921.1:0-10945 GCA_029874935.1 Atherina boyeri | reverse complement strand
TTGGTTGTGGCCCGCCATATAATGGCTTGGAAAAAATCTGGCCCGAGGCCAAACTTAATTGCCGACCCCTGCCTTACATAATAAGTTTGAATTTGTTTAACAAGATTTTTTCTTTTTTAAAACATCCCAAATGATGAGTTTTTAAAAAAAAACAAGCTGATCATCTCAATCTCTGTCTTTCTGCAGTGACTTGTCCATGCAGTGGGCGCAGTTGCCCAGACCATACTCCTCCACTGACCGAAGCAGCTCCCTGGGTTCCATGGAAAGCTTGGACACTCCAACACCCACTGCACAGCCATACTCCGACTCCCACAACTCACCTGTCGACCCAACCCTCTTCAACAATAAGCGAGACTCCGCCTACAGCTCCTTCTCCGCCAGCTCGAACACTTCCGACTACGCCACCGTGCCGCTCAGGCCCGGTGAAGCCTGCTCAATGGATAACCTTCTGCAGAACCTCACGCCGGCTTGTCAGGGATACCCCGGTGACTCTTCAGTGCTGGGGAGGTCGTCTGGTGAAGCCCTGGATGAGGTGCAGCTGATTGCAAACAAGTCCAGGTCGCTGACCAGGCCAAGACAGAGGCCCATCGAGATAAAGGAGAGACCCTCGTCTTGCTGTTATGAACGGGAGCGGAGGGGCGGAGACTTTGAGATTGTAAAAAATGGAGAAACTGGAGTGGGGAGTAAAATTAATCCTCCGCAGCCGCCAACCAGGAAGGACAGTTTTAAGGCAACCCGGAGTCGCCCTAACGGTCCCAGCAAACGTTGCACCTCTGCTCCGATGGAAAATTCCAGTGTTTCTTGTTATAAGGAAAACCAGCCCTGTATGAATGTTGAATCAGGAATTCAGAACGGCTTTCCCGCTCCAGAAGAGGGTGAAGAACCTCTGAATTTCAAAATGGATGCAGAAGATGCAGACCTTATCCAAAGACAGACGAAAGAATTCAGACGTATCAGGTGTGATAGTAGTGCCGACAAAGACTACATATCAGACAGCACCTCAGATCGCATCTCGGAGCCAACGGCAGGCTCTAAAACCCCCACCGCCTCCGTTCCTGCCTCCTTTTCCTCAGAGTCCTCCACCGAAGTTGAAGGGCTGCCTCCTATGAGCCACTCAGAGACCAAGCTCTCCTGTACAGTCCTGCATCGGCACAGTGCACCTGAGAAGCTTCTGGCTACACAGCTTCAGTTACTGCAGTTCAACAGTAACAACTCTTCTTTAGAGCCGTCAAACCCATCCGATCCCCCATTGTCACCCTGTCCGACTCCATCTGTCAAATGGGGAGGCAGCCGATGCTCAACACCAGGATCTGTGTTTTTGGAAGTGGATGATGAAGATGGAAATTCAAGTGAGAGGCTGGAAAGATCTGACCGGCTCTCACCGGCTCATCATCACATTCCTTGGGGTCGCTCAGTGAGCGTACCAGGTGAACCCATTGGATCGTCAGCCCATGAGAGATTAAGCTCTGATCAGATTGTAGAAAGCGAGTTTCAGCCCCTTAGTGCAGTTGCCAGTGTGGATACTTTACTTGATGAGCAAAAAGCTGTGGGGAAGGGAAGAATGGCCGGCAAGAAGGAGGAAGGTGTCCATGGCGAGGAAAGCAAAAAGAAGTCAGACTCATCCAGGAATCATCGGCGAAACCGTCGACGCAGCGAACGATTCGCCACTAACCTCCGCAATGAGATCCAGAGGAAAAAGGCTCAGCTTCAGCGCAGTCGTGGCCCGGGAGGGTTGCTCTGCAGCGGAGAAACCGTCCAGGAGGAGGAGATTTCCGATTTTTGCGAAGACGGTGCAGACCCAGACTTGTCCGTCCAGAAAATGGGCGGCAAAGTTGCATTTCCCTCACCTGCTATCCCCCCTGAATCCCAAATCTTAGAACAAGTTAAAACATCAAACACCTCAAGTGAGTCGAACTGTGACGTCACGAAGACTCATTCCGCAACCTTTGTTCAGAACTCAAACCGATCCAGGTCTGTTCAGGTCCTGGACCCGGGGCTGCCTAGTTTTGGTGTTGGTATCAGAGTCGTGGAAGAGCCAGCTCCTGCCGGTAAGGCCCGCCGCTGGCGTTGGACCCCCGAGCATAAACTCCAGCCAGAACCGGAGTCAGATCGACGGTTCGGGGACTTGGGTAAGAAGGTGTTAGGATTGGCGGGATCACGTCACGGAGTTTGTGCCTTTACTTCCTCATCCACCTCCTCCTACAGCCGCTCCACTTCTTGCTCTCGGTTGGAGGAGTCAGATATCCTTCCTTTTGCAGACAGAATGAAGTTCTTCGAGGCGACATCTAAAGGCATTTCTGTGTCAAATGTCTCTAATATGCCGAGTTACAGGCAGAAAAAAAACACCCGCCACCCAGAGCACCAGTCCGGAGAGATCGGCCAGCATCAGGCGCAGAGGAGATATTCCTATCAGGGTGGACTCCAGCAAGAGACCATCCAGCTTCCAAACACAGTAGAGGCCAGAAGGCAGTCTGTGAGCACCGTCAGGGAGAGGGAGAAAGAGAAGGAGAAAGAACAGGCAAGGGAAAGGGAGGAGAGGGAAGAGAGGTTAAGAGAGAGGAAAAGGCAGCAGGAGATGGAGAGGCAGGAGAGGGAATCAGAGAGTGCCAGGCTGAGAGAGATTCAGCGGGAGAGGGAACAGGAGGAGAGGGTGAGGCAGTGGGAGAGGAAAAGAGGGAGAGAGCTTGAAAGGGAAAAAGAGATGGAGAGAGCCAGAGAGAAAGAGCGACTCACAAAAGAAAGAGAAAAGGAGCTCGAGAGAGAACGAGAGAAGGAAAGGGAGGAATCTTCTCAATTCATCTCGAATCAGGAGTGTTACAGCGTCAAAGACAGACACCATGACGGCCTCCAGCAAAGGCTTCTGACATCTCCGTATGATCATACCCAGAATCAAGTCTTACGGTCGGCTTTTTATCCGGTCAACCCCTCTTTCCAGCCACTGGACAACCAACAACCTCTGCATCAGGGATACATGGCAAGGAGCTACACACCCACAGAGGTAAGAGGAAGAAATCACTGAATTCATAATCATTAATATGATTTTTTTTAACATGTCCCACCCATCATCATACCAAGCAGAATGATGATCTGGCTGCAGTATTGTGCCAAACAAATTTGCTTTGCCAAGGACAGCTTAATGGATATAAAAGAAATTTTGTTTTTTATACTAGAGCATTGTTCATTATTTTGGTTGTTGCTAAGTCACATGTTTATGCTGGACCTGACGAGGCGAAGCTAAGTAAGGGGGAGTTTGGAAAGGAGAGGGTAAAGAGAGGAAAAAGGAGACAAAGATACAACAGATATAAAGCAAGAGCAACAATTTTTCAACCAAAACAAAGAAACCAAACCAAAACAGCTGCTATGGTGCACACACAAACGCTCACAAGACAAACGTTCACAATACTAATAGCAAAAAGAGACAAATGCTCACAAATTTTCAAAAAGAAAAAGTTGCATGTCCCAAGAAATATCACATACATGTAGATCTAGGCATGTAATGAAAGTCACAGGGACCTAATAAGAGATTTTAAAGCTGTATCTATAGTCTTTTACCTACCAATTTCTTATGACTGTCAGTTGCCACAGGGTATGTTTTCATCCTGTTCTTGAATAAAAATGTTTGATCCCCCAGGTAAGACAAACCAGAGTATACAATGAACATCTATAAAAAGGTGAAAGCCCTTAACTTTGTCTCACCAGTGTGTGAAATAAATTGTTACCTTTGGTGTGATAGAAACTGCACATTTCATGTTTTACTGATGCATTGGGTTTTGAAAGTTTCTGTATGCTATAATTTTTTGCTGTAAATATAGATTATAAAACTATTTTTGAGCATGTCTCTTTCTTTAAACGAGCCATATGTAAGATTCTGGCTGAAACTGGTACTGCAATTATGTGAAGCCGTAGACTATGTAAGAAATTGCTAAAATTTGCCAAAATAGGTCAACAAAAATATACACGGAAGTTCTGGATACTTTAGAACCGTCCACCTCCCACCGATTGGGAGATTTCATCAAATATCAGTACAAATCTAAACAATAACATAATTTAGGGGCTGCAAATCTGTTTTTGAAATGAGAATATCCTGGCTAAATTACAGTTGTAAGTGATATAAGTATTTGAAATTAACATTTTTTAATGTGTTGTAACATATCAGCACCATTTCATGATAACTTAAAATAAAGATGAGACATAATTCTTACATATGGCACCTTTAAGTGTTGTGAGCATTTATCATGGAATCAGTTACTACGTCTGTAAAGAAACTTAACAGAAAACATGCTACGAGGTCTGTAAGAAAACAAAGCAGGCAATCATTGGGAGCACTTACAACAAAAATGAACAATTATATATTGTCAGATCTCAGTGGGTAGTCGCTGTCTTGGGATCTGATTTATGACTGAATGTTTTGGCAAAACAGACATTGTAGTTCATGTCGGAATGTTTCACCTTTAAGTCACCAACTAGTCCAAGTTCAAATCTTATGTTCAACCTTTGGCTTTGCTTTAAAACTTTAGATTGTGAGAACTGAAAACAGGCTCTCTATTTTTCAACGCAATTTGTAAAAAATAATTTCATTACTCATGTAACATTTATTTAAGGAATCTATCCTGTTAAATGATGAATAAGTCTGTGGTTCTAATGGCATCGATTACAGAGTCTGTTTACAAGCCTGCTGACCCCAGAAACATGGTTTCTCTCTGAAACCAAGTCAAGCTTTCAGAGTGAAAGAAAAACCTTCCAACTCAATGAAATCAGACTTTGGTTTTGCACTGACCTGAAATGACCACTGAAAACCTAAAAAACAACAGTTTTGTCAACCAGCACCTACAGTATGCAGAATAAAGTGGCCACACTGGGATGTTAAAGCTGAGTCACTGCTGTGTGTCCAAGTGCACTGAGGTTGAATGGTTGGTTTAAAGTTGAACCTCACATCCTGCATGTGGTCGAAGTCTGAAATTCTCATTGAAAATTCAGCGGATCATTTCAATATTTCATGGAATTGAGGGAGATATGGCAACAGCAGTGCTCTGTTGCGTTAGCGATAATTGTTGCGTTGGGTTGCTGCTTTACCGCAAATGGATTCTAGGCCCTAAAAAGGGGGGTTAAGCCCCTTGTTTGAACTTTTACAACTCCTCCAAACTTCAACATTTTAGTGCCCTTATCATCTGACACTGAGTAATGCAGCCTGACGTTTGTTTTGGACCAAATGCATCTTAAGTTCAGCAAATATTTGGTCCCAACTGACAAAGTTTTGTTGTTTTCGTGTGACTTTACCATACTGAGGCTCCGGGGGAGTCTTGACCCCTGGACCCACACATAGTGGGATCCTTTTCAAATCAAAGGCCACTGCACTGATGCCACAACGATAACCTCATGTGTTGAAAACTGCTGCTGACAGCGTCCAGTATTTTTAATGGGAACAGATGTGCTGAATGTGTGCTTTTACAGAGGCAAACATGCACATACTGGGAGTGTATAAACATACCCTCACACAGTGCCAATGCAATGTTAATGAAACAGGGGATTAGGGATTATTAATGAAGGTGTGCTCTTTCATTTCCCTGGTGTGGTTTGGACATTGTAATTAACCACAATATGAAGAAATTCAGAAAATGTTAGTGGCTTTTGTTATGATTTATGCTTCATTACTTGATGCCCAGTTATGTTTTCTGATCCTATTTGTTTTTTTTCCTCCTACACATTTAAAAATTATGCAGTTACAATAGCAAATTCCCTACTTGTTTTAATCGTATTACATTTTATCTCAAAAGTCGGATTTTCTGAGTTCGTTTTAGGTCAAATCAACAAGAATACATCCCGGAAAACAGATTTTTGCCTCTCAAAGTCAAAGGAAATCCCACCGTTGTTCAGTTTGGGTGTGACATCAGTGCCAGCTCTTCTGACTTCAAAGCTAAAAATATTTTTGGTTTCATATGTTAAAACTGAACAAGAAAGGGCTGGCTTTAACCTACATTTTCAGCTAGGCTAGTCCAAACACCCAGAAACATGAACAGTATTGTATTACATCTGGTTTTCCCCATTGTGAAAGATTTTGATGCAAGAAAAGAAACAGAAAAAAGACACATAATAGTTTGCTGGCCTTTAAACTTTGATTATGATAGGTATTTGCCGTGACATTATTTTATTAAGCGTATGCAGTGTCACAAGGTTTGTTTCCATTGGGAATTTACAATATTGGTGAACCTAGATCACACCAACTTAAGCAACCCCAGATCAATTCCTTTGTTATATCCAGATAGTTATTTTATTCTATTTTTAATGTTTATTTATTTATTCATCTGTTTGTTTATTTATTTACAATCCCAGAAACTCTTCATACATCTTGTGTGTGATCAGCAAAGAAACAGATATTTTTGGGATGGGTTAGAAATTGCTTAGAAGTAACTTGTTTTATTGTTGAATACAATTTTTCTTATTTGATTTTATAATGAATTTCTATTTGAATTCCAATAATTTTAGCTGTAGTTGAACATTTTGGGTTGTGGTTTGCGTCCTGCAGTTTTGAAAAAAATATGCTAATGACAATATTTGAAGTTCATGGCTAAAATTTGTCTGGCTCTATTAACAGGTCAGTAGTAGCCAAAACATGCCTGTATTTACTCCATGCCTCTTTGGACCTCAACAGACAGTCAATCTAAACATCTCAGGGCCTCTTATAAACTTCTGAAATAGAGCTTATCACTTGTTATCATTTCGTGGATTTAATGCTCTGCTGACAGCAAGTGACGGCCAAAGATGCAAAATTTTCTTCCAACCATGCCAAGAAAAACATTATCTGGATGTTCAGATTTGCATCACAGACGGTCAGAAAATATCTCTTCTAAGGAATGTGTGTGTACAGTCTGTCCCCTCCTCTCTGCGGGTATCTACTGGCTGCGTGTTACTCTGAGAATTAATGAGAGTGCAATGAGTTTGTGAAGCAGTTCCTCATGTAGAGTCGAATTCATTTAGCAGACCTGTTGTTTCAAGCCTGAGCCTTACAGGGCAGCGTTTCGCCTAGTTATTATTTGCATTATATGTTATATTAACCGTTTCTTCTTTCAGTCTTTAAATAGCAAATAATTTCTCTGATCAACAATTTGTCAGTTTTCTCAATTTTTTAACAGTTTTCTATGAGCATTTTCCATTCTTTTTTAGCTCTATCTGTCAGACCTTCTGTTGGATGGATTCATACCTTCTCTCTATGTCTCACCAGAAAATTTCTCCGTCATCAAACTTTTTTAATGTATGCAGTGTGATTTAAGGCACCAAAAAAAATTTAATAAGATTAATTGGCATTCTGTCTTGATGACAGTTGTATGTAAGTGTTTGGGATGGGATTCAGGTGTGAGAGTTAACCTTTAGCCAAACCACCTAAAATAAGGCAATTATAAAAACATCCTTCAAAAAATAATGATGATAAAAAAGGGCACATTCGATTTTTTTAAAAATGCTCTTCTTTTGCCAACAAAACAATACTTTCTAGCCTCAGAGTGCTTCTCACCTCATGACTATAATGTATATTTTAGAATTGTTATGATGTATATCGGAAATATTTGTGATTCTGTTGTTTCTAATTTGAAGCCTTTACTTTGAAATATTAAACGTCCTTTAGACAAAAAAAGCACATTTTGCCTGAATTTACAATATTTCAATTCCCTTTGATTTTAATTTGTGCATTGAGTAGCATTTATCAACTTAAGTTGGAGTAGAAATAACACACACAAATCCCACGTTAAGGAATGTACATTATGTCAAATAGTTAAAGGATATACATTCAAATATGATTTTAAACATTTATTGGAGGTTAAATGAATTCCTCCACCTTAATTAGCCTTGTTACCACTGAAGGAGTACAGCAGGGTGGAGTAACACCCATTTCCCTTCAATAGAAACATGCTGACCAAAACTTAGCTGCTGATTGAAGCCTTCCTTCATTCCTTCAGCGTTATTAACCTGTATTAAATCTTTTCACAGACAAATCACGACCCGCAACAGGAAACAACCAAGCTCAACAGGAACTACAGCCTGACCGAGAGGTGAGGCAGCCCACCTGCAGGACATTCATTCAGTAAAATCTGGAACATTTATGACCATCTTTTCCTCTCGCATCTGTTACCAAAGCCTTTCTGACACACACTTGTTCCATCCCTCCCTGATTATCTGAGACGTAGGGTGGAGTTCGGCCCATTGTGCAGCAATGGGCGGAAATCCCACTCAGTCATGCCTGGCTGTGATTTGACTGTAATGAGCTCTAAGTGTGCGGGGCAGTCGTCCATGTTTAAAATGTGACTGTAATGATATGTGGTTGGATATATGTTCGCATGTAAGGGGGGCTTTTTAGGACATGCATGGCTTGTTAAATTGCTTCCGCTCATTTTTAACCTGAGTCCGAAACAGTTCAGTAACCCTGGAATGCGATAAAAGGAAACATTTGCTGTCATTTAAACATTTTTGTTTGTAATTTCTCAGGAAATGTTGATTTCAAACCAAAAGTTTATCTTAATTTGTTATTTATTCCCAATAGAATAATTGAATATATTTCACCATTTCATAGAAAAACATTTGATCATTATGAATATGATGGCAGCAACACGTCTGTAAAACATTAGAACGGGGTGATGTTTAACATTGTGTTGCATCCCCTCTTTTTTAACAACTGTCTGTAAACATCTAGGAAGTGAGGAGATCAGTTGCTGGACTTTTAGGAGAGTCTATACCTGTAGCCTTCTTGTAGTGTTCACAGATGGTTTCTTCTTTGCAAGATAGAGCTGTAACCTGCATTTGTGGATTTCAGGGCGAACCGTGTTCACAAACGGGGACTTCTGAAACTGTTCCTGAGCCCATGCAGTGATATCCAGCAGAGAATCATGTTTCCTGAGGGTGTTTGGTTTTGATATTAGGCCTTGTCCTGTGCATACAGAGATTCCTCCTAATAATCTGAATCAACTGTTGACATTATACTCTGTAGATTGTGGGATCTTCAAAGGCTTTGCAGTTTTGTGTTGAGGAACATTTTTCTGAAATTGTGCCACACTTTTAAGATGCAATTTGTCAGACTGGTGAACATCTGTCCTTACATCTGAGAGACTCTGCCTCCCTAAAATGCTCCTTTTATACCGTCATCTTACTGACCTGTTGCGATTTAACTGAATTAGTTGTCAGATTCTCCTCCAGTTGCTTTTCTCGACTTTTGTTGCCACTGTTCCAATTTTTGAGAAGCGTTTCTGCCACCAAATTTGAAATGCATTAAATGTTTCATTGAAATGGTAAAATGGGGCTGTAAATTCTTAGTTATAGGAATATGATATATTTTTTTTTCCTATCAATCCTCTCCACAACAGAGATTACTCAAGTTGGAGACGGGAGTCCAGACCACCACAGAGCATCAATCAGCAGCAGCACCACCCCCACCAGGCTCGATGGGACTCCAAACGGGCCGATAGCAGCAGCGACGACCGCAACGGATACGCCTTTGCTCCCCCATCGGCTCCTCTTCTTCTCAGAGGACGAGCCATGTCTGAAAACGACCTTCGCTTTGATAGCAGCCATCGCTGGTCACCGTCGATATCCACGGCAACCAGCCAGACCCTGAGCGAGGTAGATGAAGTGGCAAGCATGGGAGGAGACACGGCAAGCACAGGCAGGAAAAACAGGAAAAAGACGCCACCTCCACCAAGGCCGCCGCCTCCAAAGTGGGAGCAGTTCCACCGCCGACGAGCATCCCACCACGCCCTCCTCCCTTCATCATCTGCTGCTCCTCTTCTCTCCATCCCTGCTTCCTTCGACACCACGCAGCAACATTTTTCAGCCCATTCATCCTCTTACATCCCTCCACCTGACACATCCAGACAAAGGTCCTACAGTCTGCCTCCAGAGAGGCAGGAAGTGGCGGACAGCTGCCCACGGTGCAGCTGTAACCATACTCAGTCCCAGGAGCGCACATACCCCCACACTTCATCCACTCAGTTACCGGAACACTCCTTTACCGTCGCTCCGCCCAGTCCTATGTTCTCCAGGAAGGCCTTCAGGCCTGTGGCTCCGCCCCACAGTGAGAGTGACGGCTACTTGAGGGCAGAAGTCGTAACATCTCTACCTCCGCCTCCAGCAGAGACCACTGCAAGCAGGTGAGACAGGCAGGAAATTCTGACAGTAGCACTCCTTATAAGCAGTTCACCAAATGAATAAAAAAGTTGTTTTTTCATTTCTTGTTGAATCTTAAATCTACGTAGCAAAGACAAGAGAGAATATTATTTTTCATGACGATGAAGTAAGATTGACCCGAGTCCGAGTCAAGACCGAGTCTTTGAAGGGGTTGAGTCCAAGACGAGACCGAGTAAGCAAAAAATGGTCTAGAGTCCGGTCTCGAGTCTGGTTGAGTACTACAACGCTACTTCTAGAAAACCTGGAAACATTTTATGCATTTTCAGTGCAGAGAATATGCCAATATCTCCATTTTCTGTATCTTTAAAACACAGCTGTGCGAGTTGGGATGAAGACTCGCTTCAGTATAGAAGTCAGTTCAGAAGCAGCGACCTTTTGTGTTTTCGTAACATCCAGCAGTGATTTACTGTATCCTTTAGGGTTGGTGATAGAGCCAGTTCTAACTGACCAAACCAGTAAACAGTGATTCTAGCAGGATTTGTAAATGTTGTTTGAGCATAATCTATAAACACCACCTGGCAACGACGGGCGCTGTTCATAAAAATGCTCTCGCTGCTGTGTATGAACTCTGAATTCACAAATGTTGCTGCCACCATTAAACATTAAACATCAGCAAAATGAGAGGAACGTTAAACTCATGTTCTTCCAACACCACTTTATATTTACATCCAGACGCTCTGTTTTTGAGGGGTGATGAAGAGGAAGGTCCCAAACTCAGGATTACTGGCTGGAGACAGGCGATTAGATTCAACTAAGACTTTATTTAAAGAATCAAATA
>JAPMNP010197720.1:0-11648 GCA_029874935.1 Atherina boyeri | reverse complement strand
CAGAGCTGTTCTGTATTGGGATGCCTCAGTACAGCCACGCCAACAATGGATGCAATCTGATGTCAGATTGAAAATCATCCATCACTGGACAATACATCTGACTTTACTCCTATCACATCTGACACTGACTGAAATTTGCATTGTGTCTGACAATTAAGTTTTACCAATCACTCATTAACAAAATTACACATGTATGCCATGACTTGTAGCCCCTCCCCAGCTGTCATGGGGTTTATTTTGATCAATGAAATCAAGTGTAACAGTAACCACTAACCTTTTAGCCCCCCTTAATCATCTCGTTATCTCAAGAAAACAAACTTCGTTATTTCAAGATAAGGAGATAAATTATCTTAATTTAACAGGAGAAGTTGGTCCCTTATAATCTTGAAGTAACGAGAAAATAAACTTATTATCTTGAGATACCAATAAAAAAAGAAGAAGAATCGAGCATGGCCCCTCTCAGCTTCCGTTCTTTTGGAATAGTATTGTATTTTTCATTCTTTTAGGAAATTCACTGTGCTATGACCAATTTAGATTGGATGAGTCCAGTATTATTCAGTAAACTAGGACATTTTTAAAATCAAGAAACATTAGTGCAAGATTAACTGTTTGAAAAGTTACAACTATTGTATGTTTTTCAATGTCTGTGAAATACAGAAAATGAATTGACACTGACAATTCTGAAGCACTTTGAGCAATTTCATTCCTGAAACATGGTATGATTTATAATGGGGCCAGCCCTTCCCCTTCTATAAGGTTTGTGTTGGACTAAGACAACCTCTTTGTTCCTGATTTAAAGTTTCCCTCTGCATCTATGTGGAGAACTTAACAAGACTCTTCAGTGCTGTCTCCAGAGGACTCAGAGTGTTAAGATTGAAAAATGGATGTAATGGAGGCAGGAGTTCTTACCTGGAAGGAAATCCAGTTGTGTAAAACATTTGTAACATAATTGTGTATTTTAGAGAAAAATCCAAAAGAGGGCTACAAGTTTCAGGTATGGAAAAATGTGATATAATCTCTCTTTCAAATTTTTAAAGTATCAACATCATTGGAAAACCAGTGCATGAAATTAAAGACCTTTCACATGAAGCAAATACTGATAGGTTAGGGTGTGTTGTTTATCACCGCTTTAGTTCTGTTGCTATCTTTTTGCTCTTCAGGCTGTCATTAACTATTCTAATTTTGAATTATTAAATAATTCAATCTGAGTTGATGCAACATTTATTGCATCTACGCACTGATGAAAAGCACCCCTAAAACTTAACCATTTATTCCCATCAAACTGCTCTAAAACAAGGTGCCTTTTCTCAGCTTCATACCTGTACATTCATTCTGTATTTTGTAGTGGATTCTTTCTGCCTGATCCTGTGGTTTAAAGAAAAGGAAAAGAAAAAATATAAATAAAAAGTCTCAAATGCCTGAATGCAAGTTGAAACTTTGGGGAAGCTCTGGGAATTCAGAATCAATCAATTTACTAGTACCCATGCTGCTAAGTGTTGTTTCTGTTCTTCCATTTGCCCCCAAAGAAAAGAGCATTTCCTTCTAATGCAGAAAAAGCTCAACAGTAATAGCCTGGTGTCTCCACCACACAAATCCATATTTGGAACCGCTTTGTTGACTAACCAACCAACAAACCCACATTCCAATTCCTGGAGCTGGTTGCATGTTCAAAACAAAATCAGACTTGATTCTCCCACACTGATGGAACAGTATTTCTCTGCATGACAGCAACAAAATTAATTCAGTTTGAATGCACAGCTAAACATTAAGTTGCAACTCCCACTTTTGATTAGATCAGAATATGCTTTTCCTCAGCAGTCTTCAACTGGAAGTATGTAATGTTTCTGGCTCCTCTCATCACTATGATTTCCTGGAGTTCACTGGCAAGTATAATCACATGTGCACTCATTGGAGATAAGCATCCAAGACACCAAATGACTTTCAGTGATTTCACAGTTTTTAATTGGATCCTATGGATAAAACAACTTGTTATCTCAGTTTCAGGGGGGTGTTTGTGACTCTAGGCAAAGACTGTGCAAACTGATCTGAATAAAGGGAGCTGTGTTGAGTTGGCACATTTTTGCAAAAGACTGATGTTTCCTTACTTTTTGCACCTGTACATACTGTAGCATCCATTCAAAATGGAAAAATAAACAAAAAACAAACTAAAATAAAGGCCTATAATGTAGAAAGAAAAGTGACAACAAAGAACATCAGAAAACCACATTTATGTTTCAGTTCTAAGTATCAATGAGAAAGAAAATTGAATACCAGGCAATACACATACAATCTTAATTGTCATCTTTGTTCTCATACATAAACAGTGGTCAAATAATCACGTTATCCAAAATTACAATTGGTGATATTTCAACTTAACCATAGAAAAATTAGAAATAAAAAAAGATTCTGTCAAATTTGATCTTTTTTTTTGTTTTACTAAAATATTGCTTGCAGGAAATCATTCAAACATATATGGTCGTTCTGTTTTGCCAACAGTGTGCTTTTGTAAAGTACTTTATTAGAAGTACATGACAACTTTTGCCTTTAAGCTGTTTGTTTTTTCTCACCCCAAAAAACAAACTTATGACAAACTATTGAATGGTAATAGTTGACTTGGGAGCACTTCTGGCAGATGTTCAATGTTTATATGATGGCTCTGGGATATGAGTTGTCACTGCTGAAGGTCTTTCATTCAGTTAATGTGCAAGAAATGTACAGATGGACTTCCTCCAAGCTAAAAACAAAACCATTTCAAATGGCCTATTGATCTTCTACTCCTCCTATTCTCCCATGTGTAGCGGTAGTGTAACTAGATAGTACTTACTCTGGTTAGGCTGCGCAGTCATTTGTGCGTGCACACACATACAAAGAAATGCAAAAATGGGCTCATATTCATATTTGGGGCTGTTGGAGTGGAATGTGAATGCAGTGGGCTGTGAGGATGGGTAATGGAGGACAGTATGTGTCCTGGGATCATGGCGGACGGATCCTCCATTGCGAGGGCGATGAGACCTGAAGGGCGACAGGGAGATGGAGGCATTGAGGGAGAGAGCAGCCGCAGCCCAACGCTCTGTTAGGCGCCTAATGGAGAGACAGCAAGAAAGCAGCAAGCACTATAGGGCCCACTGCTCACAGAGGAGCACTGGAGGAACGCAAACTTACAGTCAGGGGGGAAAAATCAGGTAGTAGAGGCTGCTGTGAGACTGGCACTTTTCTGATTAACAAAATCCCTTGACTCTGCATTAAGAGAGTTCTCTGAAAGTGCAATAAAGGTGACTTAGTGCAATGATGGTGTGTTCCACAAGGCACAACCAGACAAAAGTGAGCAATGCAGCTATAATCATGTTGAATCATTCACAACAGAGTACAGGCAAGTTCTGTATTTTGGAGGTTTATTCCTTCTTTTAGAACACACTCCAAGTACTGTAATCTCAAAGGACACAATCAATCAAGCTTACATAGGCTGAGAAGTGAATTAGCTTCCAGGCTATAACATCATGGTGAAACTGATTTTCCTCAGGTTCTGCCCTTTGCTACATACCTTTTGTTTTGCCCACTGCTGGCTAGTTTTCTGGTTCACATAGAATTTATTTTAACATGGCATTGCTTAGCTACCTCGTAAGTACATTTGATAAAAGGTCAGGTATGTAACTGATGGAAAACACTAAACAAAACATTTGATACCTCTTGTTTAACTTATTTGTTTTTGTAATGCATTCAAGTTGATTTTTAACCACAACTGTGATTTATGTATCATATGACTAATATAAAGCTATCACTATCATGACTATAGGGTTTTAAAATTTTGCAATACATCTTACAGCAGATGCTGTAATTGCTTTTGAGATTGCCGAGAAGATTGTAAGTCTCAGTTGGAAAAAGTCTTCAGTAGTTGTGTTTTTAACTTTTACATGTTGTTTTTCATCCTTGTGACAACTGATGTAATATTGGGAACTAATGTTGGCTCCTTCTTGTAAATCAAAAATGTCCAAATTCTGTTTTTTCAGTATATTTCAGTGAGACTTTCTTAATGGTTTTATGCAAAAGCATACAGTACCTTTTTTAAAACCTTTTTAAGATAGAAGAGAGACTACACTTTATTCATACACTGGGACAGGATATGTAAAATTTCTTTTGATCTTCGAGTCTGGTACACATACAAATGGAGGGATCCATTTTTTCATTTTCTTCCATTTAAGAGGGAAACTGGATTTTCAGATACGGCTCACAACTCTACCTTGGACGATACCATGCTTAGTAATTGGATCACAGTCTTGCATTGTAACAAGACTTACAGTTGTTCTGCCTCAGTGGTGGAACTATTTAATGAGCTCTTTTTCAATCTGTGTTACCTTATTTACCTTACAATACTTTGCAAGCAGCTACAATACATCATTGCTATTTTTGGTTTAGTGGGAAGCCAAAATTAACGGGAGAAGCTAATTTTGTTGTGCAAAAAGTAACACATCAGTTCATTCATCTTAATTTTTGTAAATCTAAACATGTACACACTGTAATGTACATCTTGCAATCATATTTTGTGCTGTTTTCTACTATTCAAAATGAGCTTGTAAATGGATACACAGTATGAAGCCCTGCACACTTACAGACATTGAAATCTATGCCAAACCCATGAATGTGCATCTTCAAAGATATTAGCCATGCAACACAAATTGCTGGGGAACAACTAAAATGAATAATAGAAACATACAGTAGGTACAGTAGTACACCCAAATGAGTGATTTCGAGCTTATTGGTTAAATAAAGAGCTCTGAGTGGGATGTTAAAGTGTGAGCAAAACACAAAAGTACTTCCTCTACATTTCATGAAAAATGTGCACAGATTGCACAATATAACATCAAATCTCTGCATTTTACTGTCATGTGCACTGCGTAGTCAACCTTGCTCTCAGCATGCTACATGTTCAAAGCTATGATAGTCACTGACACACCAATTAAGGCAACGCACTAAGAACAGCACTGAACAGCCAGCTACGTCTCCTGTTTCAAAATTCTTTTGTTCTGAAAAATGTATTATACAGTAACTACAACAATGTCAACACACGTTGCTTCCCAAATTGCAGCTACTTTCATCTGTCAGAGGTACACTGAAAAGAGTAAACAACTCTTTCAAGAGTGGTAAGAGAATTTTGAAATACACAAAAAAATCACTGTGTTGTGAACGCATTTTGTTGACAAGCAGCTCATTACTTACAACGGCAAAGACTGAAATATATATGGATATATACAACCTAGTCAATTTTTGGCAATGGATATTCACATTTAATTGATATTCTCCATCAGTGGCCGTTCTGCTTATTCTATGTAGGGCGCATTTACACACAAGTGGGAATGGGTTCGTTGAAAAGGGGGAAGGGGGGTTATAGAGCAGAAGCCCCAGAAGGACTCGACTGCACTCCACTCAATAAGAAAAGCCCTAAACGGATTTCAGTGAGGGAACTGCTCAGGGAGAACTGAGCAGATTGATGGATACACATTCTGCATGCTATTGCTGGTGGAACAGCAACACCAAAAGCATCTTGTCGACAATTACAGCAAAGAGCAGAGAGTGAGATAAAGCCGGGAGGAGGGGCTTCATTTCAAGAAGATATTAGGTTTGGATAGGAGGAAGGATATATCCACACAGGCTTATTCGTTTTTTTTGTTTTTTATCATTCCTTTTTTTTCCCAGCAGTGTGTCAAGAATACTTGGCACTATTACATGAATGGGTGCAATTCAAATCCTCTTGTTATTTTTCTGCAGATTCAGTTTGTTTCAAGGTCACTTACAGTCACCTGTTATTGATTATTACAAGCAGGCAGCACCAGACTGATAAGCTCCTTTCGCCATCTTAATGCTGAGCCTATTTGAAAAAGACTGCATTCATCTTCTCTGTTGATTGTCAACTATAGAGGTGTAGCCCACTAAGACACTTGGTCTAAGCAACAACATCTATGATGCAATCTCATGTCATGTGTGACTACATAGGCGTTTTTATCCTCAAGTCAATAATACATTACGCATCAAGAGTTCAGCATGGTCAATTGAGCATTATATGACATGAAGTAGAAGTGTATTAAGCAGGCCAAAGAAGAAATGTATCAAATGCCAAAAGAGACATTCAGAGATATTGGCATGCCAGATCACACAGAAACACTTTTGTCTGCACATCTGTCAAAGCCAAAAGGAAGAAAAAATAAAGGTTCTCTGATTTTGCTGCTAATCTGTGTAATCTAACAGTGGACTCTGTCTCTGGAGGAGAAAAGGCATAAGACGTGCCACCTCACAATTCAAAAGGACATGAAGCCTCAGCAACACATCACAGGTACTATTCAATGCATATGGTGCAAAATAACATCGGCTTCTGGGGGGCTTTGATAAGAAATCTCTCTCTCCTTTTTCCTCTCTGCCACTGCAGCCTCGCACACAGCGGGAAGCGTGTGGCTTGGCACTACTTTTGAAGTCTCACTTGGACACACGGCAAAGGAAAGGGTTGCAGGTGTTGATTAGACGTCAGCTTCACTTTGGGAGATAAGTTACTGTGTGAATAGGCCATTCTTGATTTTCAAGGACACAGGATGCATTTGAGAGACTGCCAAAAGGTCCGCCTTCATGCTGCTGTTCACAATAAAAACAACCAATAGGAGAACAATACTGCGAAATGACTCTTTCAATCATTTAGTCTAGTGCTAATGCGCAGTGTGCGACGCAAAGGAGGTGAAAATCAGGCATTAAATTAGATGTGCTTATCAAATTAAATGCTTATCATCAGATTAATGCATCTTAATCTCGCAGCTCTTATTCATCAATAATGCTTAAGTGCATGGTGACAACAGGGTGCATAATCAAGACAAAAATTCCAGCGTTTGTTAATAATAATTTATCAAAAATATGTTTGTAAATCTCACCACAGTACATAATCCATTTAATGTATCCATTTTTTTATTCTTTGCTTTATTCAATTCACCTGTATTTAATTAATTATATGGACTATGCAGAAATGCTGTTTTACTTAATTTATTGGCTGTGCTGCAAGCTGTCGAAGCTGATGAATACATCAGAGAATTACTTAAACATCAACCACATTCTGCAATATGCTGTGGGACTTGCGCATGTTAGTCATTGAAAATGTAAAAACAATGCAGGTACTGATGACATGGTTGCTAAGCAACACTAACTACTTGATTATTTATTGAATAAAAGGAGGCATCCTTGTGTGTGTATGGGGGATAGACACTTGCTCATGAATGTGAACTATTTTTCATGTTCTTTCTCCTGAGGAGGGACACCAATAGCAACATTATTCTACTAGTCAACATGATGCGCTGCAGGATTGAGAGCTCAAGGCTAGTATGAGGAGTGGTGAATAAGATGGTATTTGTTTTTATCTTTATGGATGCAAGTGGATCACTTTTACCGTGTGGGTGTGTGTCTGTGTATGCATTATTAGTCTTTGCTGCAAACAGTGTGAACAATCAGGCGAAACAGTCTTAATTGATAGAGATCACTGAAAGTCAGTAAGAGTGGCTTAAATGTTGTTTCTGGAGTTGACCCAACAAGCTGATAGGCTGACTGACTGTAATTGTTTCCTCTCCCATAGACATGGTAAATTAGTGCTGACTGAATCCTCCTAGTTCCATTTCTTAAGGCAGAAATATCGCTTGTGTGTTAAGTCCCTGCATTGCAACCACTTTCGGAGAAATGTAGGTCATCATAGAAACCCACCTCCAACCCCCCTCCAGCTTAAATTCAGCTGACATCTTTGAGGCAGGAGAAGTCCAGGCTGCACACTAATCCTTCCGGTCACACTGAGTTTCAAATTCAATCTCCGTTTTCTCATTATTGGTTTTGGAGATACTGAGACCCCATATTGGTCAAGAGATAGTTCAGCTTATCTGATAAGGAACTGTAGTAAGGACTGTAGAAACTAATGATTCCTGGATCCATGGGTTAGAGATTTTTAATAGCACACAGTAGGTGGTGGAAACTCATGAGGAAGGACAGAGAGGTGAAGACCAAGTTTGGTTACAGTAACTACTTAGGATCATGTTAACTAAACTTTGTGAATGGATCCAGAAGTTATTATATGGTTTAAAGGTTTGTTTGTGGGTGGGGCTTGTTGAATATTGTTTATGTTTCAAGTGTCTTACAATTTGATCAGATTAGGATTCACCGGGTTGCAATGCGGATTTGAATTAATTGTTGATTTTCTACTCAACTTTTTCTTATACAGGGCATCTTCTTTTTCTAATGGTGTGACTATGTTGTCATCAAAGTTTTTGTAACAATCCATAATTAAATTACATCCAATATATTTTAGTAATAAATAACTGATGCAGCCAGTTTACATGTGGTGGCTTGTTTCCTAGCACTGAAAAAGAATCAGCAAGAAAAGAGTGTGCCTGTTGCAGCACACTTGACATACATAAATTCATTAGTTCCCATGTCAGTCTATTCTGTATTACTAAATAACAAAAAAGAAGCTTTCTGAAAATCATCGCTGATAAAAGTATGCAGCTACAGTGACATATGATTCTTTGAAGCTTTGGCATTGCTTGCTTAATGGTCCTCTGGTTGGTAGCATCAATATCCCTCCCCAGCTGAAAACATGTGAAATAGATTCCCATGTTTTTTTTGTTTTTTTTAAATGTTTCAGTTTAACTTCATCAAAGCCAAATTTGTTTCATATACCAGTTTTGATGCAGAAGGTGTCTTGCTAATATTAATTAGTACTCCACATTAGCCAAAAGTTGCAGATTTTAGAAAAAAATTGTTGTCTGATAAACTTATCTTTGACAACAACTGTGTTTGAATTTTAGTTGTTACTTCTATGTAAAAATCACCCTACGGATGTCAGTTCATGTTCACAAGTGACAGGCTGAAGCTGCTCTGTTGGAAAAAGGGAGGTGAAGGAGAGCAGCTTGCAGCTCTGGAGACACTGAAATGGAAATATGCAAGGTTTGTCCAACATATTTAGATATGTGTCCATTTATCCATTTGTTTATTCATCCATTCGTTCATTTATCTGTTCATTTATTTGTTCATTTATTTATTCATCTTGTTGGTACCAATGAGGAATTAATGTAAGCAAGTGCAGCTGGTTACTGATAAATGGAGAGGGAAGGCTTGCTGAGGATGAGCAGTGAACAGGAAGAAATGCACAGTGGCTCGACTTCATAAGACAATGGTGTTAAATTAGATCACTACAAACAATACTTTCTGATTTTGTCTCATTTCAAAAGAAAGCCTGTAAAGATTGAAAAGTCACCAGCCATAGCCATAATTAGCATATATCTCTAACATCCATACGACTGCAATTATACTGATTTACATCAAAATCTTAACATGAAACATTACATCATCATAGTTCCATTGTGCAGACTGGCTGCTTTCTGCTGAGATGGTAAGCTGCTTTGGTTTAGCAAAGAACAAACTAGACTATTTTTTGCTTTTGTTTAAAAAATTTTGACATAGTAGACATTTTTGTCTTTTTTGAAAATTTTGTTCCCTGCTTTTTCTCCATTTTCCTCCACTGCATCACTAAGTCAAATCTGCTTCACAAGTACTGGAGTGAGAGCTCATTGTTCGACAGAAATAACTGTCACTATGAAACATATAAACCACCGAGCAGTACCTCTGTTATTGTGTAGATTAAAGCATTGAATCAAAATAAATTGCAGAGGATTTTGGAAAAGCCAAAAATGAAAATAGCTAAATAAATAAATAATTTCCCAAAGGTGGGGACATGGATTCCCAGAGCAAAGACAACTTTAAGCCTGTGTTTTGGGGTTAGAAATACTTTTTCTATGTGACTAAAAATGTATTTACTTACATAAGCACAAGAAAATATAAAGACCTACCCCACACACAATGCCATACACCTTTTTTCTTTTACAGTGTTGTGCTGTTGTCTGCATTTCATGTCATTCTGATGACATCCCAAAATTACATCTGTGCCTCTTCCTGATCAGACAAACATCACATTTTTCCTTAGTTCTGTGGATTTATTTTAATATTGAGGCAAAGTCACAGTAGTTCTGTGTCTGTGGGACAAGAATCGAATTCCATCTCTTAACAAACTAGAATCCTTCTTATTTGGGTGAGCAAGATCAATACTGTTGACATGGTAGGAAATAGGTCAGGATGTGTTTGAGTCTAAGCAGCATGAGGGATCAACATCTACACTGCTGTCTTATGAGACTAAATGGCAGCACAAGAAAATAGGCCTGGAATGGTGCATTTGGCCAAAACTAAAGTTTTGAACTGTGTTTAGTCAAATGTTGACAAGCACAAGCTACTTTCCGCACTAAATCTTGATTATGCAATATATCTGGCTAATGTTCGTTATGTTTGGTAATCCATATCATCTGTATCCAGATAATGGAGGGTATTTATGATGCACAATGCAAGTGAACATGTTTATAGGAACTTACATGTCTGTGTATATGGACACACTTCTTATCTCATATAGGCATGGTGATAGAAAAGTTGCCTTGGAAAACCAGTGTGCAGCTTTTGTTGTGCAACTGTTCAATATTCATATATATATATATATATATCAATTGCTCACATTCATTTGTTTTTGAACACAAGAAAAGTCTCCAAAGTGCTTTCACGGTGATTTGTTTTTACACTCTCTGGGATTATTACACTTTTGGCTGTATGAATGATTTATCTTTTCTTTTCCCTTTACAAGCTGTTACAGCGTCCTCTCAAGCAGGGTTCTGACCTATTTAAACTCTTTATATGTATGTCAAGTTTAAAGGAGACATGATGTGCATCAGTAAGATGCTGAGCAAAGGCTGACATGCCAAATTTTACCGTAAAACAGAATAACAAGGGATTTGTTTTAAGTCTTTATTTTGTTTATTATCATAAGAGGAGGAAAGCTGTGTTGAGCAATTGGCAATTTGGCTATGTGGTAGTCTTTGCAATGGACCTGTGTGGGCAGATGTGCTGCTCTGATTTGGCTGAAGGCTCATATTGGTAATCCAGCCTGTGGGGTGGAGATTGAAAATGGAAGCAGATCAGAGATCTTGCTCTCTCTGTGTAGATTATGCAGATACTTGGGCGGTACATATGATATGTGAGGGCACACGAAATTGATTACAGACACTGAAAATTAACTTTGCTTTAAAAATCAGAAATTAATTTTTCAGAGGCAATTTAATACCAGTACTTTTATTCATGTGTTCATAAAGAGTTCACAGCTGAGACTACAATCATGTGTGTGTGTGTATTTTTGACTGAAAGGTTTTATTCTGTGTGAAGGTGTATTTTATTCTAATATTTAAACTGTTTTTATCATGTAAAGCACTTTGTATTGCTGTTTGCATGAAAAGCACTTAATAAATACATTTGATTTGATTTGATTAACTGAACTGACAAGAGAAGAATAAAAAGAGAAGAAGAAGAAAAATGTCAATACTATGGCAATACTATGTTTTAATATTTTGTTTTAATATAGCTTTCAGAAAGAGCATGACTTTCATTTTGTAAAGATGGATATAGAATGGTCATTTTTGGAGCTACCTTTCGATTACAGTAATAAACAGCGATCCAACTGCTCATTTGTAAGATAGATAGATAGATAGATAGATAGATAGATAGATAGATAGATAGATAGATAGATAGATAGATAGATAGAT
>JAPMNP010197409.1:0-10188 GCA_029874935.1 Atherina boyeri | reverse complement strand
AAAGAACCGAATCGATAAGCAGAATCGAAAATGGAATTGGAATCGTTAAAATCTTATCAATTCCCATCCCTAAACAGCACTCACCATCATCCTCACACTGCTCAGGAAAACGGTACTGTAACAGTCAAAAGAGCATGATAAAGGGCAGTGGCATTGCTCCTGCCGCAAACTCGAGGGTGGACTCTGCAGATCTCAATCCAATTAAGCGTCCTGCAGGACCAAACACCACCCACTGTAGTCCCTTGTCCATCTCCTGATGAGTGAGAACTGCTTTGGGCGCATGAGGAGGTGCAAGATTTTGAATGTTTTCAGTCATTGGTTTTAGCTGAAATAAAACTAATATTTTTTTTATCTGTTTAAAACCAGCTCTACTCTTTGTAGACCACACACACACATGCCAAGGACTCAATTTAATATGTTTATTGATTGTTTATTTATTTTTTTATATTGTATTTATTGTTTATGTTACATTGTTGTTATGATTATTTACTCTTTTTAACTATCCTGTGCTTCTGCAACACTGAGCATTTCCCCATTGGAACAATGAAGGTTTATTTTATCTTATCTTACTTTTCTGAAAGTCATATTTCATTCAACTACTCTATTTCCTGGATTTCTATAAGTACTAGAATGACGGTGTTGCAGGATTTTCATAAAAACCGATACAGTAGACAAATATATCAAATAATTGTGGCATAAATATCGTGTTTATATGTGTAAATCTATCCATGGACAAAGAAAAAAACAGGAGAAAAATCCCTGTGCTCAATTTCATGGTGACGACATGTCATTTTTTTAAGTGGATAAAGTTTCATTTATCTGTTCTTGGGTCACCTTTGTGTTAGCAGGAACATTTTTATCAGTTTTATTCCTCTACATTTTAAAGGTCCAGTTGCATGCTTCTTTGTCTATCCTAAGACAGCTGCAGCTATCTAGAATGTACACATGTCGAGTAGTTTTGACATATATTTCTGATTTTGACCATTTTCATTTAAAATTCTTTCATACTTCTAACAGGAAAAATAAAATATTCATGCAAACACTCATGCAAAGTGTTATGAGTGGCTGTGAGCTGAACCCCGATCAGCAATTATATAGGTGTTGGATGGTTGACTGAGAGGGCTTGCAGGCCAGACTGAAGTGAGAAACTGGTACAACAGAATTTCATGTTCATACAACTTTATGAGTGTTTGTTTTCACCCCTTTAAAATGCCCTCTTCACTATTCCCCCTATAGGCAGCAGGAGGTATTGCACATCTCAAAACTAAAAGACTCCCTTTAAATGTGTATCACGAGCATTTCAGTTATTGCTGCAAATATTAATCTCAATTATTTTCTTTTATAAGCCATAACATCTTCTTAAGGAGGCAGAAGGAAGATGGATGGCTTTATTCCAAAAAGTTTTTTTAATCTGTACTTTAAGGTGCAATGTAACACAAAATCAAAGATCAATAGAAATTAAAAATAACATTAAAAGCTTTTGCAAGGATTTTTGTGTACTGTTTCTTACCTGATCAGTGCAAATCATGATTAAAATTCAGGTAAAATGTCCAATAAAGAGGCAGATTTTTACCTTCTCACTCTGTCTCTAAAGGAGAGTTCAGCGATGTGAAGGGAACTCTTTTCTGCTAAATGTTTTTATAGAATAGATGAAAATAAATTGATAAAAAGTAGAATATGATCAGTTGACCAAAAAGTGTCACTGTACATGTCTGTAGCAGTAAAATAATGTATGTGGAAAAAAAGAATCTGTTATTTAATAATTCATGCATGAAAGGGTTGAATACAAAATATACTAAATGTAATGGAAACCTTGCAAAAAGACTGTTATTTCTAGTTGTTAGATGTTTTCTACGTGCTGATTAATTAATAATACTGACAGTAAAAGTGTGACTTTGGCCCAGTGTGTGATTAAAAGTTTTCCTTCTTTAATATATAACATTTTAACTTGAGAAGTTTTGCTTTAATAATGGTTTATTTACTTCCCTACCACCCTCTGCTTTTTACAAAATGCCCCTTCCTTTTGCCTTTGAATAATTCATGGCAGAAAATAAACCTGAAATAACAAATTAAAACTTCCCTCTTCGGCCCTGTTAGCTAATGACTATTTACTAAACTAACTTCCTCTGCCTTCGTGTATTAAAGCCGAAAGTTAGTCCAAATCAAGTAGAGTGTAAAGCTGAGTCACTGATCTGATCATGTGTCCATGATCTGTGAGTGTGTTATCTACAGTTGGGTGGAATATTCCTGCTGAAGAGGAATCAATTCATCACAGCAAAACGGAAAGAGTGCACACTCCATCTAATGACCAGGTTACTATGGAAACCAGGTGAGCTTTGAAAAAAAAATTGATAAAAAAAAAGAAAAAAGCCCCAGGCTTCACTTTCCTCTCTGACTTCAAAACAAACCTTTAATTAAATGCGCACACCCTCGGAAACACCTGATGGCACGTTGCAGAGCCATGTTTTGAAGGAACGTGGAGCACATTGCTCCCCGGTCTAACAGAAGCTTCATAGTAAGGGTGGAGAGGGTGGCCAGACTGGTCGCATGCCTCAGCACAGCGGTGTGGTTCAGCTTCTGGAAAAGGGTATGCATGCCACAACGATTAGTAGCAGCTGCATCGCTGCAATCGTACAAGTCAGCCTCGCCCAGAGGTCCACACACGTGTACCTGAGGTTTTCTTATTTTTATAAACTAGACACCTGTCTCTCCTGCTACAGTACAATTCCTCGCCCTTTGCACCTCCTCCAAAACCCAGCTGAGGAGCTATACAGTGACATTGATTCATCTTTTGTGGTGCTGATGGTGAAAGATTTTTTTTTTTGGCATTAAATGGCCCTTTTGATTGACTGCAGGATAGAGATAACCCACTCCTCCGTGGCATGGGTGTGATCATTAATAGTGTGCTAAACCCTTAGGTCAGTCTAGTGTCATGCTGTCAGGGGAGATTGTGTCCAGAGGTAGTAATATGTTCACATAGCTTTGCTCCATTACCCATCTGTCTCGAGAGGAAGAACAATGGCTTTTCTATCACTCTCTATTTCTCTAACACTCACACCAGCTCTCTGTCTCTGCCTCACTTTTACTGCATCATTAGCTTCCTGCATATAGTTCGTCTTCTCAACACTGGGAGGTAATAGAACGGCTGAGAA
This sequence comes from Atherina boyeri, assembly GCA_029874935.1. Taxonomy (NCBI): domain Eukaryota; kingdom Metazoa; phylum Chordata; class Actinopteri; order Atheriniformes; family Atherinidae; genus Atherina; species Atherina boyeri. The sequence goes on along the minus strand of JAPMNP010197409.1, from coordinate 7,036 downwards.
ATTAGCAGCACATCAGCTTCATCGCTTCTATTTTTGCTTTCATTATGGCAGAAATGACTTACTGTAATGTATGCACGGCAAATCTGGAGTTCTCTCATTAACCTTATCGCACCCATGGTGATAAGTGGATGTTTCACATTCGGCTGCTGTGATCGCTGACATCACAAGTTAAAAATAAATAGACACATTCATCTGGAATTTCTTCTTATTTTATATCCTTATACAACTGTGGAGATTGTCACACAAAGTGCTAAAGTTCAAGAGGTGACGGTGGAGCTGCGATGAGAATAAAACATAATTACACAATTGCTCCGGCTTTGTTGCAGGCTTTCCTTTGACATGTGTTCCTGTCCCGGCTTGTTTTCCCGCAGACTCCATCAGTCTCAGCTTGAGTCTGGGTCAAAACCTGCATCCAGCCAAGTTCAGGAAGGGTTAGGTGATTTCCAGCCAGGCTGCAGGCTGTTGTAATTTTCCTCTTGGCACTGACAGGCGTCAGTCCACTTTCAATCCAATTAAATAAACTCCACATCATTTCAAAGCTCAGAATTTCATAATTTAAATGGGTTAGGGTTATGTTTTCATTCCAGGATCTTTGTTCTTATCTCTGCAAGCCTTTTGGAAATTTAACTTTGGCCTTAAAGGTGCAGCGTACAACAAATTCAAAGGTAAGAGACACTGCTTAAGTAGAGGGGCCGTATTCTCAAAGCCTCTTATCTTACCACCAGGTGTTACTCCTATCTCGCGCTAAAAGGTCTTATGTAGGAGTTGTCCTCTAAAACCTATTCACAAACGCACTAAGAGCTACTTTTACATAGAATAAATCCCTAAAAGTATGCTAAGACTGACGTCCTGTTGCTATGGGATACGTCATTTCCTATGCGCGAGTAAAAGGACAAACATCAGAGTGATAGGTTGTTGAATGACATGCGTCCCACTTACGTGAAACCAGGAAATGTAAAACATCAATGTCGATAACAGCGTAATTGTGAACAGCGCAAATAGCAGAAATGATGATGACATCTTTGTGTCGGCCACGAGACTGAAGTTTCATACAACTTACAGAGAGGAAGAAGTTTTAAAAAACGCAAAAAACATGTAATGCATCAAGTTGCAGGACATTGTTAAACACAATCTGTGTGTTCATGAAGTGGGCTTTTTCCCCCGATTTACATCCTCATTTATTGACGGTGCAATGATTTTGATACGGCCGCCCGGCACACTTGCAATCACCATGAAATTGGCTTTCATTCGCTGGAGTTGTTGGATGTCCAATGGGAAACGGAATAAAAATGTTGGATAATATGTGGTCGACAGAGCGCTTTAAGCCTTTGATGGCTTGATCGGCTGATAGATGGTTGTAATAAACCCAAGTCGGGTTTAAGTGTCGCTAAACATTTAAAGGTGGTACAGAGGATTTTCCAGGTCTGCGACGGTTAGTATAATTCTCAAATGATGCATGCACATGAGACCGCCTCCTCCCCCGCTTATCCTCCTATGAAAAGCCTCCCCCTATTACTCAAAAATGAGAGAGGTTTGATTGATGTACCAACGACCAATATTGAACGGCTAGGGGTCGTTTTCTATTGGCTACTGTTTTTTGGGCCCCACCATGTACAAACTCACTATTTCTTTTTACTTTTTTGTTTTGTTTTTCATAAGTACGGGGCTGCTACATATCTCTCCAGTTGGCTTTAGCAAAGATTTAGATTTTGTCAAAAAAGAAAAATCCTCTGTACCACCTTTAATTTCCACACTGATCTGGTTGTTACGTTAGTTGGGGACGTGATTGCATCCTGCACTAAATCTACAAAAAGTAGAATTAAAACATGTACCTTCGCAATTACTTCGGCATCGTTTGGTCAATTCATAATAACTTTTGTTTACTTCATTTATTTATTTTCTGTTTCTTGTAAATAGGTGTTATGTAAATATGTATGGGGAGACTGATGGTTTATTGAATAGTGGAGAAGGGGAAGGTTTAAATAAGCTTACGGTTCATCCTACTTCTTTTCGGACATGTTGTGTTCATATTATTATTGTTTAGTTTAGACTATTTTCAATTGTTTTGTTTGTTTGTTTTCTCCATTTACTTTCCTTTGTTACTTGTTCATGTTCAAAATGAAATAAAGTCATTGACTTCTTTTAAGGACTCCCAGACTTAGGTGCTACTTTTAAGCCTAAAAGTGGTTGTGAATTACTCTTGTCTGAAGAAACTAGGAGTCCTAAATTTAAGAGTGACACGCCCACATCTTTTAGGAGTTACTCCTATTTTCGCCAGTTATGACCCACTTTTAGCCTTAAGACCCTTTTAGAATAAGGCCCGAGGAGTTCAGTTACTAAAGAGGGGCTTGTTTAATCAGGAAAAATGTTTAGTGTTCGAAAAATGATTCATAAGGAAGGTTGCTAGCATGATACTCAGGCAATGACTATACTTTCTGTAAATGTCCGCACTTAAATGCAAATCCATTATTTATGGATAAAAATTTTCAAAGGCAAAGATGTCAATATGTTTTTTCCTCATGTGGCTGCAATAACAAATATTATTTGTACAAAAGACACAAAAGTTCAAAAGTTCTATAGGTGGTGATCTTGGCGCTGAGATGAAAACAAAAGATAATTATACAAGATAACAAAGATATTTCCTCTCATTCTCTGGAGAAAGACTTTTGACTCCAGATTGGAAAGTGTAAAGTTCAAGCTGCCAAGTAAACAAGTGCTCTGTACGGAGAAAACTGCTCACACACAAACACACACAGTCATTTTTTTCTGCATGTGAACTGCAGACATTTTCAAACTGTGATATTTTGTGAGATGAGATAGAGAGAGAGGTGAAAGGATAGGCGTTATCACTGCCAGCATTTGGAGCTGCAGCAACAAATTTCAAAGGCTCCGAGTCTCATCTGAGCACACAGCCATGATGCATTCAGATGTGGTGTGACCTATCATTAAATCTGATGCACATAGCTAAGCATCCATAAATCTCAATGTTCAGGGGGAAACATGTCTGATTAGTCTTGTGGATTCTGTGCAGTCTCTCAAAGCTAAGTCTGCATGTAAATAGTGTCAGTTCACTAGAAACATTAACATTTTATATATTTAAATCCGATACAAAGAGAAATAGCAGAAGTGCATCTACCACTGGGGAGTCGGCAGGTTGTCTTTGGTTTTGTCTGAGGTGGGGGCAGATTGTCAGATTGTTCTAAAAACCAGTTAAACCAGCAGGACTTACATGCACAACTACAAATTCCTGACCCGTCAACACATTTCATAGCGAAAGATTATCATCACAGACATACAGCGGTGCATCTGAGTGCACGCCGAGGGGTCGGCTTCCATTTGCCATGACAGAGGATGAAGACTGCAAGTGACAGTCCAGTCGAGAAGAAGCTTTGTGGGGAGCAGTGTGAAATTTCACATGACATGGAGAGGCCGGGGCCGTGGGCAGCTGAGAAATCCTCCCAAGGGATAAATCCCTCAGACTTAGAATCCTGCCCACCGCCTGGCCAAGCTATAAATTTGCTTTAATGGACATTCCATTCAGCTTGAATTTTGAACATGAAAGCTCTCCATTTGTGCAAAAAATACGATTGCAAATCTTCTTTTTAATAACTTTCTGACGGCCAAGGGCAGTTTTAACATAAAAAAGCAGCAGTCGGATGGTAATATGCGAGTTATTCTTGAAGAGTGTGTCCTTTACTTAAAAAATGTTATTCTTGAACAAAGTATTATTGCATGAATTGAATAGCTGATATCAGTACAAAGCTTTTAATCTGGCAAAATGAGCTCACTGTGTTGAGGCGATGAGGAGGAAGGACCAAAATGCAGGATGAGGAGGGAGGCGGACATGGGAAAAAAGATTATTTATTGAAACTTTAAGCGCTGCAGTGGCAGTGAAAGACACAAGGACGCTGATCAGAAGCTAAAGATCAGCTGTAATACGCGGATTACAAAATGATCCGGAGACTCACATATTGCCTCAGACAGAAATATAGGCATATTTAGTAGTCATTGTACTTAATGAGTAGCCATTCTCCTGAGTAATTTATTCTTAAACTCCTCCTTAAAAAACAGGTTTCTGTTTCTGATCATGTTTTAGTTTTGGTTAGACAAAGGTAGAGTAGAAGCAACTCCTGTGCCTCTGTGCATCTTCTCACTGTCTGGTTTGTTTTGTTCGATAGACTTTTGTTTAAGAAAAGTCTAGGAATCCTCTGAGAACCCTGGAAACGCTCCTCAGTATGCAATTGCAGAGATAAATCTGCACAATCACTGTAATATGTGGAGAGGAACGCTGCAGCAAAATGTTGAAATTAGATTCCAATCCCAGATGTAGAGAGAAGGAGACGCACAATGCATCAGGTGGCAAGAAACAATTACTTTGAGGAAAAGGCACAAAACCTAGAGATTCAGTTGAGTTCCCTGTGTTTTTTCCCCCCGGTCCCCGTGAATCCTTGCAGTGTGCTTGTCAGCATTCTTGGTGCGTCTCCAGCTCTTTGTGCGCTGCTTGTTTCCCGGGAAGCATTTTCATATACCAGAAAATAAATGAGTTTGACTGTGCACGGCTCTTTTTATCTGCTTCATGGTAAAAATCCCCGAGGGAGGATTCTGACACTGTGGTCCTTTTTTCCCACAAGTCTTTTTTCTTAATTCAAACACTTTTTTGTTTGTTTTTTCATAATCATTCATCACGCTGTAATCAAATTTACCTTTACAGTAAGTATGTCATAGAAAATGACCCGTCGGCGTATGCATGAGCACATACTCTGATTACATTTGAATACTGTTTACATTACTCTGCTTTGCTCATCCCTTGGCTGAACTGACTAATGGAGTTTACTTTAATATTTATGAAGCACAGCTCCCAGTGTACTTTCTCACTATCCTTAGTGTTGTATAAAAACAACTGATACAGCATCAGACTGTATCAAAAATCATGTGCTAACAGTCTCTCTTTCTCCCTGTGTGTCCTCTCTCACCCTTGCAATCACCATCTGTCTGTCCATATTGTGTGATCCTACATTTCTGGTCCCTGCGGCTCGCCACCAGACGCTACTTTTGGCCTGCTGCTTGGTGTGTTTCTTCTTTGTGGCCTGGCTCTGTTGGGCCTTCTTACATTCATCTCCTGGAAGCTGTGCTGGGTGCCTTGGCGGACTAAATCCCACTTCTCCAGTCCATCTCTCAGCCCGGCCTGCGGCCCGCAGCACAGCCCCATCCAGCCGCCTCTCCTGCTGCCGAGTCCCCAGCAGCCAGTGGTCACCATGGCGACAGAGAAGGTGAAGGACCCCATGGGCTCGATGGGTTTCCTGGAGGCTGCAGTGAAGATAAGCCATACTTCTCCTGACATCCCCACCGATGTGCAGCTCTCCATGAGGGAACACTTCCTGCGCCGCACACAGCGCATGCAGAGGCAAACCACCGAGCCGGCTTCCTCCACACGGTTAGTCACATGCATGCAAGTGTGTGTAAATCTGATTATGTATTAGACTGTGGGATGTGGTTAACCATGTGTGAGTAAACTTAAGGTTACATGCGAGCATGAGTGCAGAATTCATGATATGTGTAGACGCTTTTGAAACCAAACATTAAATTTAATGTGAGAATCTGGAGCAGCAACACTTTTACACATCTCTCAGAGCAGATACAAACACCCATGACATCTTTAATGAGAGAAGGAAATTTTCAGAGTAATTTAGCATCTAGTACAAAGTTCATTTTAATGAATGTTGTGGCCAAACTGTAGCTCAGAGGCCTCTCTCTGCAGGTCATTATTGTAACGCTAATTATAAGCTACTGTCTGTTTTTTTCATGATAATTAATTAACTAGTGTGCAAAAAACATTTGTTGTAGCTTTATCATTGGCACTTCATGTTTCCAGGATGTTAAAAAATGAACATCACTGGTTTGTTCTATTTTTCATCCCATGTGTTCCTCAATTCTGGGGTTCATTTAGCCATTAATTTGCTTTTAATTTGTCTACATTTTGTGTATTTTTACTTAAACTTTTATCATGCTTTTTTATTATCATTATTATTGAATTATATTTTTCCACCCCATATGCAAAAGTGAGGAAAGTGTCAGGTGAGCATTTACTGATCTACTTGGTTGCAGTCCTGCACAGAGAAATAAATTGTCAATATTTATGTTTCCAAAGGGAACACACTGTCTATGTGCACAACTGTGATCTAGCATAACAGGCCTGCACGTGGTTTGAAATGTTAAAGGGGATAAAAACGTCTGCAGGACTTTTTCCTTACAGACTGTTTCCCCTGTTAAAAATCACAATACCACAGTCAATTCAAAACTATTCAACAACATGTGAAGATTTTGCGTTCATCTTTGGATATAGAAATGTGTGCACGGTAGCATAAAATGGCATCAAATGGTGTCTGTGTACATGAAACAATTGAGTACGTATTAGTGCCTATTTCTTATATTTTGCCATGAGACTGCATTGGTGTTTAGGTTGTATTTGCATCATGTATGTAGATTTTCCTTTGGAAAGATATATTTGCATTTTCAATAATTTGCCTGAGTGGTCCACAGCATGCAAGGACCTCCATGAGTCAGGTCGGAACGTAATCTGTTGGTTTCCACAGCCAGGCAATTTTTCATGAATACGATAATGAAATGGGCTGATTTGGTTTTGATTGGATCATTTGGTTTTCACTTAACTAGATAAATAACTAATTAATGGGAAATTGATTCAACTTGGATTTTGAACTGTCAAAATGAAAATGTTTAAAGTGTTTTGAGATGGCATATGCTGTGGATGAGCATTATTACACTCATCGGCCACTTTATCAGGTCCACGTTGCTAAAACCGGGTTGGACCCCCTTTTATGTTCAGAACTTATTTGATTCTTCATGGCATAGATTTAACAAGGTGTTGGAAACATTCTTAAGAGATTTTTGACATTAATGGGCAACAGTGAACTCATTGTTATGTTCAAGAAAGCAGTAAGAGATGATTTGAGCTTTGTGACATGGTGCATTATCCTGCTGGAAGTAGCCATCAGAAGATGATACACTGTGGTCATAA
>JAPMNP010194577.1:0-13838 GCA_029874935.1 Atherina boyeri | reverse complement strand
ATTTTTTAATGTCTTGTAACATATCAGCATCATTTAATGAGAACTTAAAATAAAGATGATACATAATTCTTACATATGGCACCTTTAAGTAAACAACATGCTCCTTAAGAGCAAAATAATTACAGCTTTTGTGAAGTGTGTGTTCTGGTTAGTGATATGTACTGTATAGATATGTTTATCTTGGAGTTTTCAGCTTTTGCTCACAATGATGATGCTCATTTGTCAAGATTTATTTGTTATTAGAACTTATTTTTTTCAATAATCACTTATATCAGAGTTCTGAATGGATATCTGTGCATGATAGTTAATGTTCAGTGTGTGTGCCTCATCGCTGCCGCCTGATTAGGAGAGTGATGTGTAGTGGTGGGAGTTTGTTAGGCTGCAGTTCATTTGCCGCTGCGCCCCCTCGGGAGTTTAATTGAATAAAACACAGCTCTGCGCCTTCTCATTCAGCAAAGGCCATAACCCAAGTCATAAGCTGAGAGGAGAGGAACACACATTTGTGGCTCATATGAAAATGCAGGTTATGAATGGGTGTAACATGAAGGCGCTTTTCCTATGGATTTTTTTTCTTTTTTAAGAATCATATTTATAATGGATCTCCAGTAATGTTTTCACTTTCATCGTGTTGCATTAATTTGATTTGTTAAGATTATAGCTCGAATACATGTGGAGCATTTCTGTATAGAAAAGCTAGAGCTTAGCGGAGGATAACGTAAACATTTTTCATTCTGTTCACTGCAGCTAATGAACCGGAATGAAATCCAGGGAATTCCAGACAGGTCATGTTGTGGTTCTTTGTACACTCTTGATCCCTGGCCTTCTGAAGGTGTGTGCTTGTGTGGAGCAATTATACTAATGCAGTAAGTAGCAGGGATACTGCAGGCATGCCTAAATTATAATCATTAGTCTTCATTTTACAATACTGTGGACTTATTATTCTTTTTAGGTATGTTGAACTAAGCTCTAAAGCCCTTAATAGGAATATTTCAAAATTACTGTTGGTGGTCAACGATTGATACAGTTGTGCTCATAGGTTGACATGTGATTCTTTTTTAAAAACGTTTTTCAGGAAATGTGACTGATAGCTTCTCTACTGTTCATGTTTAGTAGGTTGGTGAAGTGATTTTTTTCATTAAACAATTATTTTTGCTCTTTTTGGATGACATGTCACACAATCTCAGTCCCTATGTTGTAGCAGCTGGTCCTGCTGTGAATGCAAGAATTTCCTTTTCTGAAGAAACAAAAGTCTTTGGATATAAGCCTCTCACTAAGAAATAGTTCAGACCAGACTCCACCTTGCTTTACTACCTCTTAAATAACGCGGAAAGATCTTCAAGTTGTTTGAAGGTATTTGGAGGGCTCTGTTATTTCATGGTGCCACATCACAATAAAATGATCCAACCTCACCTTCATCATGTCTGTTCAGATGTAACGTAAAAATCATTCATCATTTGGAACTCAATATTATTTTGTTCTTGGTTTCATAATGCTCTACCAAAAATTTGGCTGAATGTTCCCAGTCCATTTTAATTGATTTTCTTTGTTTGACTTGATATATTTATTTATATACTTGTTTTATTCCGTTTGAAGTCAGAAATTCCCATTTCGCTTTTGGTATTAAATGCAGCATCAGTAGTGCGTCAGTGGAACCAGCCAATATAAAAAATAGACATGTAAAAACTGATAAAATGTCTATACGCAATTGGTTTTTAGTCAATAAAAATGTAAACAAAAAGCAGTGGAATAAGATGGCAGTGCCCAGGGTTTATTAAGCTTGCATATGATGGGGAATTCAACTTGATTTTGACTTGTTTAGTACCCACCATCTGGATGTTTTGTTACTTCAGCCTTCTTGTCTATGCTGTTTCGCCAGCCTGGGCCAGTTCAACACATGACTCACAATGAGACTGTGCCTCAAAGCAGCATCGGGATCAGAACACATGTTTGAAAAGGGAGCTTTTGTTATTTAATCCTCTGGTATTCTGACCAAGACATGTCACAGACTCTTTATAAAGACCTCAGGAAATTGTGTCAACTTTCTTACAGACACAGAGATGCTCATTGTGCTTGTTAGAATAAAGCAATAAAAGAGAAATGGTGATCACAAGCCTTGATGATACTGTAAGTTATACTTGAGCTGTCAGAAGTAGCAGTGAAATATGAATTACAGTGAATGCTCTATAGATCTTGATGCCCTGCAGACAAATGCAGTATGAATGTTACCATTTCATATCGCTAACAAGAGGATGTTTTATTAAAAGATGTTTGATAATTAAGGTTTCGGTTGTTCAAGCATTATTATAACTGATAATCAAAGGGGGAGAAATCAGAGCAGGTTCGCTCTGAATTGCCTCACAGGATTCAATTTGTTCCATCTCGACGAGAGCTACTGGTTTAGTTAAACATAACTCTGAAAGTGGTTCTGCTTTTATATAACATGTCCTCCACAGTTATAGTCACGATCACACTGTGACCATTAGAGAGCATGGTGGCAGTTTTTCACTGCCGTGCTTACGTGTAGAATCTTCTTCTCCTGCCATATGTGTCATCTTGCAGCAACTAGAGGTAGATAGATTGTCCTCCATAAGAGATGTGCTGATTCCTGAGAAAACTTAGTGTCTTTCTTGGCGTTTTACCCATGTTCCCCCTGAAATCCCTCTTTTTCCAGATTTACCATTGCTTAGAAGTCCAGGAGGTTTCTGAAAGGATTCCCAATCAAGCTGGCAAACCCCAGTTTTCTGGCTTGGGATCATATTTCTGTGTGTTTTCTGTTTGTAGCCTGTTCATCCACAGTTGCTTCCTCCCCTTTTCACCCATCTGCATTCTCCTTTTGACCTCTATTCTTCCTATTTTTTCTCCACTTTTCTGAACCATCTGCCAAGTGATGCTCTTACTGTAGTCTCCACATTATTTACTCAACTCTTCAATAGCACAGTTAATGTTACTGTGTGCTTAGGATAGCAACCATATCATCTGACTTTTCATAGACTTACAGTTGTTTTGATTTTCATTGGGTCGAGTTATTTTAGTGAGTAAGTAAGTAAAACTTTATTTATATAGCGCCTTTCAAGATAGAAATCACAATTTGCTTTTACCACTATTGAATATAATTATGTTAAAAAATAAGCCAATAATTTTCTCATTATCTAAGCCCTATATAACTGATAAAATGATTTACGTAAATTACAAAACTACAATGTTTATTGTCTTCTGAGGAAGATTGAACATGGCCTTTCTGTAAGTATGGAATTTAGAGACAACGGCTAGTAAATTTAACTTTTTTTTTTTCTCTATTTTTGCTTGAAACAAGGTTTCAGTCACTTAATAGTTTAAAAAGCCAAACGTATCATATTTGATTAATACAGTTTCTGAAACATTTTGCATCTACGTCATTATACATCACTTTATGGTAAAAACTTTGCTGAAAACCCTGTTGTACACAATCTGATGTACCTGATACCAGGAGGCAGAAGAATACACAACAGTCATTTTGACATGTCACATGATGATACATGGGGAATAATGAAAAAATATATTTGATAATTTTTTCTCATATTTTAGTAAAGGACCAAATGACAACTTCCATTTAAAAAAAATTGAATTTTCTCCCCATTATTATTATCCAGCATTAGTAATACCCTTACAGATTTGCAAGTTACCTATGTATGCTAATTGACTGGATTGGGTTATCTCCTTTGAGCTGTATGGATTGATAACCAGATCTTCTCTTTGCATCTTGGATCCGTTACTTCTAGGATTACTTTTTTGTTTCATCAGACCACAGGACAGCTTTTTCACCTGTAGTTGATCTCAGTGGAACTAGAGCCCAGATAACTGGTTTCTTGATACTGCTTTTTTGTTTGTTTTTTGTTTGTTTTCCTTTTTTTTCTCTCATTGAATGGTGGTGGAGTTTTGTATTTGTGACTGTAACACTTTACTAATAAACTGTGCTCATGTAGTGCATAAGTTCACAGAACAAGTTATTTCTAATTACGTACTGACGGACATCCTGTAATGGTTTTCAGCTTTTTCATAATATCAACAAATATTTATTTGGCATTTCTAAATCATTTTAAAATATTCTTGATGGTAAAATACCTCAAATATTTGCAGTTTGCATTTATTTATTCATTAATTGAGTTATTCATTCATTTAGTTAGTTAGTTATTTAGGTAGTTAGGTAGTTAGTTAGGTAGATTGTTTGTTTGTTTGTTAGTTAGTTTGCATTTATTTATTCATTAATTTAGTTATTCATTAATTTAGTTATTCATTCATTTAGTTAGTTAGTTAGTTAGTTAGTTAGTTAGGTAGGTAGTTTGTTTGTTTGTTAGTTAGTTTGCATTTATTTATTCATTAATTTAGTTATTCATTCATTTAGTTAGTTAGTTAGGTAGTTAGGTAGTTTGTTTGTTAGTTAGTTTGCATTTCTATCATTTCAATTTTGCTTGTATAAAATTGACATATATTTACAAATATATTAATTATAGGAAAGAATGTACTAAAGAATTGAATCTCTGGTTAAATGTTCGATACATTGTTTTTGGATTATGAAATATGTTCTGAGTTTCTGCACTTTTTTCACATTTTGTTGGAAACAGGATTTCAGGAAAAAATATTCTCTGAATAAAACTTATTTTCTAAAATAAAAAATAAATAAAAACAGTTCCTTGGAGTTCATTTTAATCCATTTGGGGAACAGGAGGTTATGGCACAGATTGGAAACATATATTGAAGAATACTGAATAAACTTTTTTAACGAAGGGAAATATGGTTGATGATGATGTTTGTTTTTTATCTGTTCACTACGTCCTTGTCTTTCTGCCCACAAATCAGTTCTTTCCTCCCTGCTGTAATGGCTTTGGACCAGATTTGAACTCGCAGTGTGTCTGACTTTGCAAAGAATGATTCACAGACACGACAGTACAGAATACGGGCCAATATCAGTTCTGGCTCGTTTTCCTCCACACGTCTTCCCACTATGTCTCTCTGCTTTTAGATTCCTGTTTACAATATCAATATCACTAAAGTCCGATAGATTTCCCCCTTATCATAACTCTACTCATTGTAGCCTACTTCAGGCATTTGTCATCTATTTTTAAAAGCTGTTTAGATAAATAGACAATATTTATTTGTTAATGGGCCAAGAGGAGTGTCTCACCATGAAACAGTGACTGATCAACTAGGTGACCTTTTGTGATTATGTGACATGTAAAATGTCTGCTGGTTATTGCTCTCTACTGGAGAAGCTTTTTATTTTCTCAGGTATGATAGTAGATTCTAAACAATATTTTATTGAACAATACAAATTGGGTTTGTTGGTACGAACACTTTGAAAAACAAGGACATTTTTTATATTTCTTGGGCCAGGAGGTAACTTACACCACCAGCTGCAGATATTATGACTTCATTTATTTCACTAAAAAACATTTCTAGAAGAAATCCCAGAACAATATTGTGGATTTTTCTTCTTTTCAACTTTTATACAAAATAAACTAAATATTTTTTTGTCAGTGTGTTTATATGCGGTTAGAAAAAAAACAAACTTTTGACCACAAACTTGTGTTTACCCTTTGGTTCATAATCATAACTTCACTGTCTCCTTATACATCGATCCTATATGGTGATGGATCTGCATTAAAAAGATGCAAAGCAGCCAACATTCTTAAAACATAAAAGTCTTCAGCACTTTCTCATTGTCAGTTCTCAGGTTGGTTATCTGTTTTACACAAATGAAATAGTTTAATCAACATATAAGGCGTTAATATATTTGACCATTTCAAGGAAAGCATTGGCTCATTTTGAAGTTGACGTCAGCAACACATCTGTTCATCATTGTATATCATCCCCTCTTCATTTAACACAGAGAGCTGTGTTTGCAGAAGGTGATTTCTGGACGTGTTCCTGAGTACATGCAGAGATTTCCAGTAGAGAATCATGTCTAATTTTATTGCAGGGCCACTTTGTCATATGCGTGCAGAGATTCCTCCTAATCCTCTGAATCTTTAGGATATTGTTCACTGTGCATGTCGGACTTTCAAAGTCTTTGCAATTTTACGTTGAGGAGTATTTTTTCAAATTGTTCCACAAGTTTTAGATGCAGTTTGTCTATACATCTTAACGTCACGAAAAGCTCTGCCTCTCTGAAATGCTCCTTTGATACCTAAAGTAGTCATGTTACTGCCCTGTTCCCATTTAACTTTAATGAATTAACCTAATTGTCAAATGCTGGTCCACTTTTTCATTTACGCCAATTAGTTATTCAGTGTTTTGTTACACTTGTTCCAAATTTTTTGAGCTGTGTTGCTGCCATCAAATTCAAATTGAGCTGCATTTTTCCATGAAATGTTAAAATAATTCAGTTTCAACATCTGATATGTTGTTTATATTCTAATAAGAATCAAATATGGGCTCAAGATATTAGCAAATCACTACATTCTGTTTTTATTTACATCTTACAGAGTCTCAACTTTTTGGTAATCGGGGTCAAACATCTACATTATTGGTATCAGTTGATAAAAGCCATTTAACTGGAATGTAACAATGAAAGCAAAAAGCCTACAGCAGTTTTAGGGTATGGTGTGCATGATGAAGATGCATACCTGCAGTCTGAACTGCATTTTCTTTCATGCTGTTACATATGCTGTTTGTTGTCTTGAGGGTTGAGGCAGTGTGAGAAGTCAACACACATTTCAAAGGTTCCTCTCATCCAGGAAATATAAAAAAAAAAAGATAAAAGAAAGAGAAAGCAAGTAGAAGAAGAGTATAAAACAGAAAGACAAAAGAAAAGAACAAAGGAGAAGGAAATAGCACATTTATTGAAAATGTTCATCACTCAAGTTTAAATGTCTCAGGCTAAAGTTCAGGGCAAGATTTTCTGTAATTCAAACACTGATGTGATGTTACCGCCAGTGTAAAGATATGAACTGTAAACGGTTAAAGTCCTCTTAAAAATCAAATAGTACTACTAATAATAGGGACCCAGTTTAATGTTTCTCCAATAAAGCTGTCAACTGTAAAGGCCCTACAGGAAAGGGGAAACAAAAACAATAATAAGCTACAAGGAGCTGTTTTCAGAACAGTAGCATTGCTTTGGTGAAAGCAGCTACACCGTCTCAACCTCTATGGATGGATTATTTTTACTCACAAAGTAGATAAACACATCAATTACTAATGTTTAACTGGGCTGCTACAGCAACAAGCCTACTAAATCCATCTAATTAAGTCCAGGAGTTAAAAAAGGAAATAATTGTTCAGTTGAGATACGAGAAGAGATTATTTTATTTTTACGTTTGTGAAGAAGTTCTAATCTTCTTTAATCACAGCTTTGATGTTGATGGTTTGAGGCCTGCACACTATTGATATCAATACACCCACACACTCAGAAAATAAGGAGATCCCTCGGTATATCTTGTGTGTTTGTGTCTATTTGTGTGTTATTTCATTATAGTAAGGGGTATAATTTATTATATGCCTGCCATCACATCTCCTGCTCAGCACATGAAAAACACACTCGGAGACAGACATGGCGGTGGGACAAGCGTGTTTCTCTCCCTGTCTGGGTAGTTAGGGCTGAGATTGCCAATAAATAGTGGCCGGTGGCCTTCAGCATCACCAGTGGGGAGAGATTTGTGTCCTCGTGCCTGATTGGCCCATGCCTGAGGAAGAGAACAAACCATCTTGTTAATCAGGGAACACTGTGGGGACACCGTGTGTGTTTTTCTTTGGTAATCACACTTGTTGTGGCACATTGTCAAACTGCTGTGCGCACATATCCGCATGTGTTTGTGAGAGAAAGAAAGAGACCGGGAAAGTGAGTGTTGTGTGAGTGTGTGTGACATTATGCCAGCTGATTGAGACGCCAGCAGTGCAGAGCTGAGCCGATGGATGACAGATGGGTGTTAAAGGCCGCAGCAGCAGCCATGATTTACGTTTGCACATATGTCTGCGCACAAACTCCTGGCTGCCGGAGCTGTCATATTATAATCCTACCTGTGTTTACAGCCCCCCGAGCACCAATTGTCACCTTTAGGGCTGCCAAATAAAGTCTAGTGTGATGTTGAGCTTGAGTACTGTCTCTATCATCTATTAGAAATTTCACATAATACAATTGTTTTTCGTTTCTTTTTTAAATCCTGAACTTTCAGGGAATACAGATGACACACCAGACTTTAAGGTTGAAAACATTACTTCTCTTCCAGACGTTTTGATTAATTTGTCATATTTTTTATGAGGGAAAGTTGTGTATACTTTATAGTATTGCCAAATAAATGTTTTTTCTCATATTTACCAAACGAAATACAAAGACTTTGGGTCATTCAACGGTAAAGAGAAATAGAAAAAATAACAAAATAATAATGGTACAATATGCAGAAATCTCTTCAGTTCTTTATGCGTTGTCAGAAAAATTAGAAAATAGGATCAATAGGACCATTTAGTTGAAGCCTGTGTCATTTTTAAAAAGTAAATATTATATTATGCAATTATTTTAAGCTTGATACCAATGTTTGGCTTGACCACCTTTATTCTTCACCACAGCCTGAACCTTCTTAGGCAAGCTTTCTTGTCCTCCTAGTCTTCTTTAGGAATTGTTTTTCAGGCTTCTGCCTTTCCAAAGTTTGTCCTTGGATGTTGACTAGCTTTTGGGGAGGATTCGGCAATCCATAAGACCTGTTGCCACTGATTTTCTATTTAAGTTTAGTTCAATGCATCTCATTTTCCCTATTTTTCTTCCTTAAGAATGGCTTCTTGACAGGCACCTTTCATGGAGACCGTTTCTGCTGAGGCTTCAGTCAACAACAGAAGGTTCAGGGCCGTCTTTCAGGTCCTGTGTCTGGTCGTTGGTGGATTTTTTTCATATTTCTAAAGGACATAAATTGATGTTCTTCTGCTTTATAGAGTATTTTTTTCCTTTTTTTGCCTTGGCCTATCATCTTCTTTCATTTTCCAGTTCAGTTTCCTTTTTCTTCTGCTTTTTTTCTGCTGATATTTCCCAAATTTTGTACAGTAGCTCATAGCACTTTGGGAATAACCTTGTTAGTGCTAGATTACTACTTTATGTTAATAAAACTATCTTTTTTGTTTTAATCCAACATCATATGTGGGAACAAACTACAGTATGCTTCTTTGTATTCTTCTTTCATCCCCTCAGTTCATGCTAGATTGAGTTGTAGGACGGTGTTAAGTGATTTAACAAACAAAAGAGAATGCATTTCTCTGAAAGTGAAATTAGGGAAAAAAGCAGCAAATACAGCAAACATTTAAAACAAATCTTGAAGGCCTGTTACACACTTTGAATTGGTGATTCAATCTCACTATCAGTCCTGGTGATGTGCAACAGACGCAGTTGTACACACCTCTGTGTTTTCCAGTATTTCCGCTGTAGGAACAGCCCTGTTTAGCCCTTTTATAGACTTTGGGGAAGAAAAAAGTATCACAAAGTACCAACGTTTATACCAATGTGTGCATACCACATGTTTCTGTAGAGCGAAGATGACTAACGTGTTGTGGAAAAGATTTAAATACAATTTATATACAGCTCAAGCAAATACTCAGCCTAGTTTTCCTCCTCTATAGCATGATCTTTGTTCCTGTTCAGTAGCCAACAGCTCGGCAGACAATATTTCATTCATTGCAAACAACAGAAATTAACAGACTGAATGAAAAATTGACTTGAATTAAGACATTGTTAAATTAGAAAAACTGTTTTTCTCTTTCATACACTAGCCTTCTCAACTTATTCCACTTCTTCTTTCCCTTTCCTTTTTCCCAGCTCCATCATGCTTTCTGTCCTGGAGGTAGCCCCAGGGCTGGCAGGTGTGAGTCTGTGGGAGCGTGTTTGCTTGAGCCATGCACATGTGTGTATCAGTGCATTTCTAAGTTTGCAGCAACCTCACCTTACAGCCAATGCACAGTGAATTCACATCTCAGTTTAAAGTTTATTGGATTCTTTCAGCCTTAATGTGTCCACATCCAAGTTGGATTGTTCCCTCTCCATCCATTAATCATCAGTAAATAGTGACTGGTGGCCTTTAGCATAACCATCAGGGAGAGATGGAGTTTCATTGGCCATTTTGAATTCTCTTCACTTCCTATTAAGTGCTCTCTCCCTCTTGCAAAATACAGCAGTTCATCACCGCCGATGGGTAGTCTACATATCAGGTCACTTTAAGTGCTGACTAAATAACAGGAGATTCTTAAAGCTGACATGTTAGCAAGTTATTAAAGTAATTAGACAAAACAGTTTACATGTTGTCCACTGAAAGTCCCTCAGTACATGAGTACAACACAAAATCATAGTCAGTGTTCACTTAGAACAACACTCCACGACTATCCATTAAGATATTAGTTCTGATGCAAATGTTTCTTTACATAATCTAGATAGGTTTCTTTCTAATTAGTCGTTCATGTAGATTCTGTTTGTGCTTTCTCTGCTGACATGTCGGGGTTTACTTTTGCTATCTGCCAGATGCATGTTTTATCTGAAAGTTCCCCTAACTTAATTTTCTAAAAGACATTTTAGACAGTAAAAAGTGCCAGCTCAAACCTTTGATATCTTTTAAAAGTCTGCCTGTGCTTTGTAGTTTCATTAGTTTAGGTTTCAGACTGTATATACGGGCACATTACTGTGTTGATTTAAATCATCTTGGTTCCAGTGCTTCAAGTCTTTCCCATGAATCTAGTTGTAACTTTACTGCAATCCATGCATAACAGATTTACTTTGCTTAATTTCACTCAGGCTTTTCATGAAACATACCTTAATCCTGGTTTTGCATGCAATAAAATCCAAAGCAGTGTTAGGATTTGTCACTTTAGAAAGGATTTTTCTCCCCATCTACATCCATCCATTCAGTCTGACATAGCGAGCAGCCCCAAGCAGGGTCAGCGTCAGCAAAGGGAAAGGTGATGTGCAGTATTCAAATGAATGAAATATTAATAGTCAGCCAATTAAAATGGGGACAGCTGAAGTGTCCCAGGAATTCAGAGCAGACATTAGCACTGCCTTAATAGGATGATTTCTATCTGCCACAGCCGTGCATCGTAGGTAACGACAGGTAGGGCCAGAGAGACGGGGGTGGGCGGGCAGCAGGTTGGGTGCTGAAGTCCGACTTGTGTGTGTCTGCTTGCGGGATGAAGCAGCGTAGGGTCAGGTGGGAGAAGATGAGCAGACAGATCGGGAAAGACAGACAAAAAGCAAGATAATGAAGCCTTGAGATAACTGTGTGTTTGCATGCGTGAATGAGTGATTTGGGGAGCGATGTCTCTTCTCAATCTGTAGGCAGATTCAGCTGTCCTTTAACTGCAGTGCAATCTACCTTCTCTTTGTTTTCTTTTGTTCTTTCTTCCCCTGCTTCTCTCCCTGTCTCAATGCAGTTCCAAGTAATTCATCAGGGAACTGAGAAATGGGAATTTTGAAGTGTTTTTTTTTTTGTCTCAGAAATACACTCACAAACATACACACACACACGAAAGAGTTGCATACCCTCACTGATGTGTAAACATAAAGCGCTGGTGATAAAAACTATAATGAATTAAAGATGTAACAATATAGAGCTATACAACAACATGATACATTTTCAAGGCCATCAGATCGTTTGATTTTGTGAATTGCTCATTTTAGGCTGCTTTATACTAATGCATACTACTGTAATTCCCTGACTCATCATTATTAAAGGACACTCAGCTCACCCTGTCGTACACTTTTTTTTCTCTGCAGCCTTTCTTTCTCTCCTCTCTCACTGCTAGCTAATGCTATTCTTAGCAGGGGGATGCAAAGCTCTCCATTACAAACCACTGGACACTGATGTCAACTCTTGCTCTTTGTTGCCCCATGCAAGTGTGCACACGCCTGTGTCTGCGTCAATATCTGGCTAGCGCTAAGCTAGCTTAAACCAGCGACATTTCACACGATCCATCATGGCTTAACTGAGCCAAAGCTCATCTGTGTGGGCGTTGCCGTATGATTTCAAGCATTTTCAGCTGTATGTTTATCACTTGTCCATGTTTAATTCTTTTGCATGCGTGTTTATGCACATCAGCTTATATTATCCATCCAGCCCTCCATCCACACATCTGTCATTTTCTCCCTCACAAACATAAACACACAAACTCTGACACAAAATGACAGAGGATTTATGATCATATGATAACCTTTAATGTTCTTTCTATTATGTAATTCAATATTATTTGATTTATCACAGTAATTTAATGTCAGTAATCCTTTTGGAAGGATTCACTGTGACAAGTGTCCACACACATACACACACAGTGGTATTCACAGAATAATCAGCACTGCAGCTATTATTAATGAGAAAGAATCAGGTCATTAATATTTAAGCAGTGTCACTGGGGCCACTACCATGAGACTATGTGTGATCTGTTTGTGTGTTTGTGTCCACATATAGAAGAGGAACGATAAGGCAATTTCCTCCGGCAGCACAGCGGGACCCACTCTATTATAATAGGAATGACAGAGACGAAGACACATTACTCCCTAAAACAGAGAGGAGGAGAAAGACCGAAACAGAGGAATCTGATCTTGTTCCTTGTCCTGAAGTTCCTGTCCTCTCCTCTCCTCCCATCCCTATCAGTTGTTTCTGTTCTGTGGAGGATGAAGAGGCTTAAATGGGAAACAGCAGATATCTCATTACATCGCACTGGATAGGATAGGCCTGGGAGCTTCCTGTGTGTGTGTGTGTCGTACCAGTGTGATCTCTTCTAAATGAACACTACTGGGGATTGAGACTCTTTGCTCTGTGTCTAGTCCTCCATACTGGCCATGCACTGGTGACACAGCACACACACACATGAGAGCACACACATGTGATTATTTTTTATTTAACAATATGAGGTCTAAAGGTGACAGTGTAAACAGCTGATGAAAAGACTTAAAAACTGTAAATAATGATATTCACTCTTTTTTTAATTTTGATCCTACTCTCTCTTCCCCACAGCCTCTTTCTATATCTAGGATTAATGAGTATTACTTGCTCTACAGAGCGAGTAGAATGAGACAGGTCTTACTGCCAATTCCTAGACTGGAAGAGCAGAGAAAATATCCCCTTATAATAACCTCTCTTTATTAAATCAAGCAGGAGAACACACAGTGGTTGGGCGGGCATCTGTGTGTCTGCCAGCAGTTGTCCTCAGATAGCACCAAGTTTTCTCTTTTTTTTCTTCTTTTTTCCCTCATTCAGTCATCAGAAAGCTGTTGATGTGAAGTTATTAAATTCAATTATATCTTATATGGAGAGGGTTCGTGTCAAGATTGGGATCATTTTACACATGAGTCTCACCCTACATAAGACATTGTTTAACTTATTATTGATGTCAAGTTTTACTTTTGGCATAGTGAATCGGAATAATCTTTTCATCACTCCATTCTACAAATTTAAACAAGAATTTTCAGGTTTTAGTGGCCAAGAGAGTTCGACATGATTTAAGTTGAAGTTAAGAAATGTTAAACGTTAGATATAGCAGAAATGTATTGGCATGTAAGAGAAAGCAGTCCCTTTCATTCGTGTGTGTTGTGATCCAAGCCTCTTCGTTCCACGTGTTGGTCAGCTACAAGTGCATGTGAGTCTCTGTCATGGAGTCCAAAGCAGATGCACTTTCAAAATTTCATCAACTCTACTTGGCATGGTATACGCCCTCCACGACTATACTCAGTCAGTTGCACCCAGCATACATTTTCACTGATGTCTGATAGATAATATGTTGTCATACTGACACATTTAGCACCAACTGACTTTCACTTACTGTTTTTGTGTGTGTGTGTGTGTGTGTGCGTGTGTGTGTGTGTGTGTGTGTGTGTGTGTGTGTGTGTGTGTGTGTGTGTG
>JAPMNP010192107.1:0-12766 GCA_029874935.1 Atherina boyeri | reverse complement strand
TAATAATAATAATAATAATAATAATAATAATAATAATAATAATAATAATAATAATAATAATAATAATAATAATCAAGCCTTTTTTCTTTCCCACTTCCAAAGCTGTGCTTTTTTATTGACGCCTTTAGTGTTTAAAAATGCGCAGTATTAAACTGCAAGTTACCAACAGTCCCGAACTGGTTTAGAAGATTTAATAAAGAGCCCACACAAGCAAAATTGCTTACAGAAATTTTAAGCAAAATCCTTATTTAATATCTTAATTTGATGTACAAGTCTTAATTTCTAAATATTTATTTCTTGCTCAGCTAAAGACGGAAGCTTAACTTATCATTAACGAACAGCGAATAAGCATTATCGTCTTTCTTTTTGTTTTTCGAGGCCGCTCCTGCCTTTTGTTTGGTTCCAACAACTTCAGTGTTTAGACTTAATGATAAAAGCAGGCAGTAAAACTGCATTTACTTTAGTCTAAATTTTGGGAAAAAACATCTTGGGGATACAAATATCTGTAAACAACGTCTGTTAAACATCATTTAGCCATGTGAGTGTATATGTTTCTAGTTTGTGGAATATTCGAGAGAGGGGCGAACGCTCATAATGTCCCTGCAGCCAATCCGAAGTCTCCGCACCTCTGGGAACAGGAAGCACAAATGACCAGCATTCTGTAGAAACCATTCATTATTTTCAAACATGTTATTGGGGGCTGAGATCGTAACCCCGGGCTAATTATTGGGGCTTTCCAGACCTGCAGAAAAACAAGCATTTCTGATTTCCAGGCGTTTTACCACAACTGTCTAATCAAACAGTCAAACATCTGCCAGAGCAATATGTGCTGCAGGCATGTGTCCAGTTCACCTGTTGGACTCTCAGCTAATGAAAAAGGCCCAAGTTTCAGGTTTCTGGTCTTTCCTGTCAGAGCTGCAATTAAAACATTTTTCATAAAATGGAAAATGTGTTTTCTTAAGAATTGATGCAGGCCAGCAAATCTATTGCTCAAGTTTAAGTTAAATATTCAGTTGAAAAAAAAAAGTCAACTTTTTTTTTCTTTCTTCACAAAAACAACTGTCTGGAAATTTGATTGTGTAGGCCTCAGTCATTTTATGGGACATGCAGTTTAATAAAACTACTGTCTTTGAAGTGAACTTTTGTCTGACTGTCCTGAGTTTTTTCGTTTTCTTTTCTTTCATTTAATTTTGACCAAGTTTATTCTCTTTGCTCAAGCTCAACCAGTGCAATTATTTTCATGCATTTTGCAAAACATTTTACATTGCTGTAAAGTGAGCTCAGACTATTTCTTTGAAATGGGACTTCATTGCCTCTGCCTTTGGATGTCTGCAGAGGACATAAAGGACTCCACAAACTCTGAACTTTTCATCTCGAAGTTTTGAAAATTATCTGCCTCCTGCCGTGAATTAACAAGAAGCTAACAAAGTGTCACATGACAGATTTTACAAGGTTTGGTGTAGGTGTCAGCCAGCGAGCAACAAACTTCCAGTCTTGTCAGAAGGCTTGAATCAGACGAGAACTGCCAACTCATTACCTGCCAGAAACTCCTTCTCGTTCTAGGGATACCCCTGTACATTAGATTAATTTATAGTTTGTGTTTTACTGCTGGTAATCACTAAGAAGCCTTTACCAAAAGAGCTAATGGATTATTTACATATTTCATGCATGTGCTAGACGTCATCCAATAAAACGTTATAAATCGTGACCAAAAAAGAAAAAGGATTTATGGAGACATGATGCTATTGAAATATTGAGCTTTTAGACTCTAAACCATCTCACGTTTCTAAAAATATGATCTGCTATTTCCCTCTCTTGGGTAGCTTGCAAGTAGTAAGACTCATCCAACAAAACATGAGCAATGAGTTTCACAAAAATATGTTGTTATATTTTTTAAATATTAGACTCAAACTGGAGAGGACGGGCCTAAGTATGCAATTCTTTTTTTTCATCTTTTTTTTTTGTTTTATCAGAAATTTTGATACCCATTGTAAAATTCAGATGACGTATCATTTCCAGCATGACAAATGGCTTTTATAACTGGATGTGTGTTGTTCACACAGAGCATTTTTGCTGTTTCAGATCACGCAGCTGAAGATTGAGAACAACCCATTTGCAAAAGGCTTCCGTGGAAGTGATGATATGGAATTGCATCGGATGTCCAGAATGCAAAGGTAGCTTCAGTGAAAAAAAAGATCTTCTGTTCGTTTTGAAGCATGCTACTCATAAACTTTAATTGATCCTGGACTCTGATATATGGAAATACTTACACATACTCAATTATGTCAAATGAGCAGATAAATGTCACATCAGTTAGGCAGGAATTACTGACATCCTGGTCACACTGTCACTTAACAAGCCCCACTTTAATCCTTCAGTCGCCCAAATGCAAGCAAGTTGTGAGCGTTACTTTCAGTGAGTTTTATTTGCAGTGATGTAAGTGTAGCTCTTGACTGTCAGCCAGTTTTCATGCTGAAGATTTTTATGACCAATCTGGCAGAACCTCTGAAACATGGCTGTAACATCGCTCTTCCACAGAGCTCTCTTTCTACCAGGATGTTCCAACTGCTTATATGCCTGCCTGCTGCATGTGTGTGCCCTTGTGTGTACATTAGTGTTGAGCTAGTGGATATCGCTTGGCCAGGCACCCAAGGCAGTACATGGCCGCAATGCTTTCTATTATTCAGTCCAGATGAGGGATGGAGCATGAGTCCATTCTGCATGGAAAACACTTTTTCAAAGGAGAAAATCTGGTTTTGACAAACCCAATTCCCCCACCCATTTTTCTCTTTTCTTTTTTCTTTTCTTTTGGGCAGCCAGCACAGACACTGAAGGTTTCCAAATAAAGAAGTCTCGAATCAAACAAAACTGAAAAAGCTGTTTGGCTTTTGCACAAGCTGTTAAAATCTTGTATCCTACCTTTCTTAAAAACTGTAGAATGAAGTTCAATCTGATTATGCATTTCTGATAAAGTCACAATTTATGTTGTGGTAGAAAAATACCTAAAGACTTGAAAAGTTTTCGTATTTCCATCAATTTTTAATAAATCTAAGCTTGATTGTAAAGGTCACACATAAGTAAGTATGTGCCCATAGTACCACATTCTGGTATAATGCTTTTCAGCTATCAAAACCTGCAAATATGTATGTTACACATGGTGAGTATCCAAACCATAATTTTACATGCCTTTTTCCAGCTTTGTCTAGTACAGTAAGCACTGCATGTCTGCTCTTAGTTACGCTGTCAAGGGGAGAGCTTATTTCAAAACCAGGTCACTTTTCAGCAGATACTCCT
The DNA here is from genome assembly GCA_029874935.1 of Atherina boyeri. Taxonomy (NCBI): domain Eukaryota; kingdom Metazoa; phylum Chordata; class Actinopteri; order Atheriniformes; family Atherinidae; genus Atherina; species Atherina boyeri. The sequence goes on along the minus strand of JAPMNP010192107.1, from coordinate 9,472 downwards.
CCTGAAATCAAAGAACCAAAAGTAGCACAATGATTTATTGACGGATCCTGTGGATTAATAGGAGTGAAGTACATTATAACACAAGGGTTTTCCCTACAGGAGTTGTCTCTGTGTGCCCCGAGTAGGAGAGATTATTGATTGTCTTTAAGAATAGACTTGTGCTGAATTGAACTATGTGTATTCGGGCTATTCAGGCTGTGCTCTATGTGTGTTAAATATACAGTATTTTGCAGAGTTAGATGCCGTTAATTACTAACAACTGTGTTTGTGTACCCGCACATAGTACCAAGGAGTATCCAGTAGTACCTCGCAGTACAGTGCGACAGAGAGTTGGCTCCAGCCAGAGTCCGTTCAGCGGGGACGTACAAGGCATGGCCACACCCAGCACCCTGAGCTCCCAGTACTCTCAGTGTGAGAATGGGGTCACAAGCACCTCGCAGGACATGCTGCCTCAGTCGGGCTCCTACCCCCTGCCACATGAGCATGGCCAAGAGTACCACTGCATCAAAAGGAAAGGTAAAAGACCCTGCATTAACTTGAGCTCTAAAAGGATTCGATTAAACAGCTCTGGCCTACAAGAGATTTTATTTAACATGTATTTAAAGCAGTCACTAACCAAATCCACTCTGGTTTGGTTGTTGTATATGCTTTCTCAGAAAACTGATGTTTTTAGTTTGAGAATGCACATAACAATTGCTAAAATGTTCATGGTTTTAATTTCGACACTTCCTTGATTAAATTCCCAAGTTTTGATAGCCCAAACATTATCTTCACTGAGGCAAGTCTTATCAACTTTTGTCTGAAACTTTTGAACATTGGTGTTTTGGCTCCTGTGTCTTTAAGGCGCCCCCTTTCTAAAGATCAGCTTATGGATTAAAAATAGTAGTGTGTTTCATTCGTGCTTAGTCTTTGTTGTGGGAGTGCCAAACTATAATGACACTTGTGTTCTTGTTGTGCAAATAGGTAAAGGGATCAGACTGCATCTCGCTCATGTTTTTACACAGACATATAAATAGCAGTCTATAATTCTCACTCGATTCCCTCGAGCGAGAATTTAATCTTCTTCTGTTGTAAATTCTTCATTCCATCTTGCAGCAGAGACAGATGGGCTGATGGTGTTTTTTTTTTTTGCTTACAGTTTAACAGGATTAGTCCCTGAGCCAACAGTAGGTCAAACTCTACACAAGTACACTGATCATTTCACAGGTCCGCTGAGACTGCTTTATGCAAATGTTTTTGGTGATGAAGAAGATAATAAGATGTTACAGGCAGTTCAGCAGTCTCCTCTGTCATAAATCTCCCTCTTTGATATGGATTCTGTACATCTTCAGACATTTTACAAGAGAAAAAAAAGCAGAATAAATGAATGAATAGATAAATGAGTTAGTGTTAAAAACTTCCCCATGTTAATCAAGTGATATCTTAACAACAATATGCCAACCTGTGAACAATATAATGGCTCTATACAATTTAAATAGAAAAACTATAATAAAATATATCATGATGAAATAGCAGGGATAATTACTATGTAGTTATGATGTGATGTTAATGTTTGTTTTCCACAAAGGGCAACTTGGGTTTTCATGTGGTTGCATTCATACTGTTGATTGAAGGATTGCAATAATAGTTGCTGTTTTTATGGGTGATGTCTTTTTAAGGTTTACAGCTAATGTTTTTGTTTTTGTTTTTTTTTTGTAAATAGGTATGGTTGATGATGCATTCATGTGTTCAACCTGCCATTGTACCCTTGATCTGCACCAATAAGAGAACAGTTACAAACTGAGACTGTGCAGACTCTGAGGTAGAAATTAAAAAACAGCTTATATTAGGAGTTCTGTGAACTATGATCAGGCACAGTTCATGCATTGTGGACATAAATTAAAGGATGAAATTTCTCCAACAGTCTAATAGTTATGACGAATATCAAAAAGTTCCTGCGGTTGGAATGCTGAAAGTCATCCATTATTCATTTTGAAGTTTGGTCTCATCTGATATTCCCATGAAATTAAATGGAAAGAGGTAGGCTACACTATTTCAAATTTGTTAATAACTCAGATTATTTATACATGAACAAATACAAGTATGTCCATATCACAAGTTGCAACATAACAAATATAATCCTAGAGTATTTTCCTGAAACAAGAGTTGGAAATGCAATGGAGAGTTTTGTCACAATTAATCATGAATTTTTGAATTTTGGTGCGCTTTGGAGGGAAAACTGGTGACAGGTTTAATATTATTTAAATATTAAATAATTATTTATAATAATAATCGTTATTATCAGGTTTGTCACTCATCAAATTAATTTCATTGGTATTTTTAATCCAAATATAACACCAATATTTAGAAAAAAGTAAATATGATAAATGATAAGAGAGCAGGGTGTCCAGTGACCAAAAAGTTAGCGGTTTGAATTCCACTCTACCAGTCAATCTGCCATGGTGTTCTTGGGCAAGACATTTCTTGCTTCCAGCGTCAGCATTGCAGGTGTATGGGTGTGTATGGATGTTCGGAGGTGGTCGGAAAGGCCATTGGCGTGGATAGGTCGTCTGGCCCTGGGTAGCTGTGGCTACACAAGTAGTTTACCATCACGAAGAGTTTATTTATTTATTTTATTTGTTTATCTTAAACCAATAAAAGAAGATAACAATGACATAAAATTGCACATACACTCTTCCATATTCCTAGTGCAGAAAATAAGACATAAAATATGGATTAAGATTAACATGCCTGTGAAAAAAACAATACAAATAAAATAAAATTTTATATGAGAGTGAATGAATGATGGATTCGATGTAAAGCGACTTTGAGTGTCCAGAAAATCCCTATACAAGGTTGATGCTTTATAATAGAAATGACTGAAAAAATACATTTGAGTAACACCACTGTTCCCTTTTGTAACTCTTTCCACAGTGGAAGATGACTGTCACTCAGGTGAGCACAGCTATAAGAAAGCTTATCTAGAGAGTTCTTCCAGCGAGGAGGACCATTACTACCGGCCTGTTGGTTACGCACAGAGTCTCAGCCTTGCCAGTGGGCCCTACCGCAGTGAATCCAGCCAGCGGCAGGCCTGTATGTATGCCAGCGCCTCGCAAGGTGCTGAATCTGTTCCCAGTTTGGAGGACATCAGCTGCAACACTTGGGCCAGCGTCTCACCTTATGGCAGTTGTTCCGTCACCACCATGCAGCCAATGGAGAGACTACCCTACCAACACTTCTCTGCTCACTTCACCTCAGGGTCTCTGGTGTCCAGACTAGGTGGGGTGGGAGGCCATGCCTCTCCACAGCTGGGTGACGGCCACCATGCGGCCATGTACCAGAGCTCCATGACCCATCAGACTCTGGGCCGCCAATGCAGTCCTGGGGCTGGGATCCAGTCGCCAACAGCTGGCCTACAGGGAAACGAGTACCTCTATGCTCACGGCATACCACGCACACTATCACCACACCAGTACCACTCTGTACATAGTGTCAGCATTATGCCAGAGTGGAGTGAGAACAGCTAAAAGCTTTTGTTTTTTCCCCACTCTCAACAAATAGAAATATCAAAAAGAAAACACTAAAAGGACCAAATTAAGGCAGGGTTTAGATAGATGCATATTTATATTTTTGAGGATAGGTTGTTAATCGTAATGAGATCAGTGTTGCTTCAATAAAAACAGCGGACTTCATAAGGTGGTGCTGAAGAGGAGAGGAGGCATCTTATCACTTAAGTAGTTGTGACGGTACTATCTGCACTTATAGGCAAGCAACATAAACATGAATGAAGAGGAGTCGTGCCAGAACATGCACAAAGACTGCTCAAGTGCAGAGAGCACAGACACGAAACAGAGAACAGAAATACTTCAGAGGGTTGGCCGGGAGTCTCCAGGTTGACTTTGCCCTTGTGCAGTGTTGTGTTTATGGTAAATATATTTTCTGTGTTTTTTTTTTCCAAGTTCAAAACTTTTATTTGTACAAAGAAGGGTGTTTGTCTTTTGTCATATTTGCCCAAATTCTAGTTTTTTATTAAGTTTTTGTAGTTAATGTACTTTGTGAAAAGTGCTATGAGTTAAAAGAGAGAAGAAATAACCAGATGTGGGTTTTTGTTGTGGGTCTTTGGTGAGTGTGCTTGCTCTTAAATCTGCCAGAAAGATCTTTTTTTTTCCTTCTTCTTCTTCTTGCATTATTCATACAGACTTTTTGGCAGACCCCCTCCTCAGCAAGTAAAGTAATGGCAGTGTCAACAGAAAGAATTTAAGATAAAGTGCAGAGATGCAGACCATGACACCAAGAACACCTTAAAGAGTAGCATTAATGCCTTTTTTCCATCAGGCTGGTATGATGTGGAGCCAGTTTTGCCTTTATGCCTTTTGAAAGCCTAACCATGCTGTATTTCACCAAATTTGAAAACTGAATGGTGTTAGACAGCGGATAATTTTATACAGAAGCCATTTTCTGCGGAAACATCTGTCATGCTTACCAACTGGTGGTTAAATTCTTGCAGTAGCTCCTTCCATAGTCACTTCAGAGCAGCAATTTTATGAAGTCAATATTCTTTGTAACACATCAGCCGAAAAGATCTTGAGAATTATTCTCCTCAAAGCATATTTATCCATATAATAACACAAGATTTAATTAAGTTGATAAAATTCAGTTTACAAAGTGCATTGAACTCCAGTGTACTCAGGTTGAAACCAGATAACCCAATGAAATTTATTTTGAAAATCATTCAACCCACTTTAGCCTGTCTCTGTACAGATCTTTTACATAATCCCATGTCCATACATACCAACTGAACTTAACTCACAAAAACACTTTGTGTGAGCAAAATATTATCCAGTACGAAATATGGTGCAGAAAAGATAACAAAATAGTAACATCTGCTATCTAAGCTGAACTCGCTATTATATATAAAGCTCTCCTACATCAATATTCAATATCCCTACCTATTAATCCAAATTTTATGGGAGCAGTAAATGTTACATCTATGGCAAAATTAGGTCTCAGATCATTGGGTGGCCAGAGACAGTATTTAAATTGCTCTTTGACTGCTGGAAGTGTGATTAGCCACACTTTGATGATCTGTGGTAACATACAGGGGAAGGCTGGGAGTTTCTCTGTTCCGTGTAGCTAAAAACTGTGGAAAATTCACACCTGTTTAAGGATTAGTAGGTGTCAGTGGAACTATGGCTATTGCATATCTGTAATATTTTTTCATTTGAGTATCAGATTTTTTAGTAGTCCCAACTCAAAATATCAATATTTTGACATATATAATGCTGCATTGCTAGAAACATAAAAACAATTAAAATATGGTCAGTCTCCATCAATAAACTAAGTTGCATTATTTCATCAATTTTGCAACAGATTTTTGTTACCGACTGCTTACTGTCAATTAAAAAGTTTGAAAATCAGGTCTTCTTTTAAACATTTGGCTCCAATAACAACTACTTCAGCTGTCATAATGTATTCCACAAGTAGCAAGTTTCCAGAAAAATAAAAAAAACAACTGAGGAATTTTCTGAGGAATGTTGAATTCTCATCAGGTGAATGAAATTTTCAGTCTTTGGCAAATGTGTTATTGTAAGGTGGGCCCATCTCAGTTCCTTTGTCTTGTCTCCAACTACTTATCTACACAAATCAGTTATGTAAAATGAAAGAAAAAACAACTTGTCATTATTTAAATGGACTGTAGAGCATGACACTCTTCATACAATTGAAATGAAATTGTAGCTATTCAACCATTTGAATCATCATCTGAAGGGGAACAAGCGTACCAATGGATCTCCTACATCTAACTTCTCCAACCGATTCCATCAAGGCAGTATTACAGAGTAGATCATTTTCAAGAATTATGACAAAGGTTTACTTTCTTACATATAAAACACTGTTAGAATTTTTCCATTTTCCCCAACTGAAAACCTTGCATTTTTGTGGATATTCCTTTTGTGCAAGTTCTAACTGTGTGTTTTTATGCAGTCTCATATTGTACCTGGTGAATGTGTGTGCTCTGAAATGTTTTGTATTGATCCTCAAAATGGCACTTCAGACAATCAAACATGTAAAGTAGCAGTTGGACACTACATAGAGAATGTAAATTTAAAACTTGATACACATCCTGAAGCAAAGATCAGATTCACCATGCAAATGAGTGTATATGTTAGAGGTATGTTTTACATGTGGACAAACGCTAATTTTAAAGTGCTTGTAGTTTTAGAATGTTATTTGTCAATAGTATTTATTTTTTAACTATGTAAATCAGTTTGCTCTTGCATGTATCAAACATAGATGGTCCAGTTTCTTTTTTATAGCCTGCTTTTTATGACTGTACAGGATTTTCTAATCATACTTATAGAAAACAAGAGATTACTATACAGCTGTCAAAAAGTATCAAAAGTAAGATTACCAAACATGAGAACATACATAACAGTGTAAATAAACATGTACATAACAGAATACCTGCAATAAATTTTAAAAATGAAAACATCATGCTGAATCTGCATTTGTATTTTCAAGATTTGTTTATGTGGAAAACTATGGAAGTATTTTTGTGCCAAAAGAAACAAACAAAACTTCTTAAATGTCAAACAAAAATAGGAATTTGAGAAAAATTAAACCAATTTAAAAAGTAAAATGTATGACTTGCAATCAAATACTTGTGTCTAATTGTGTAAAGTATTTGTCTTCTACTCCTCTAATAACGCATTCTTCTGTTTACGGTTCCCTCTGTCTCCGGTCCGACTCTGCAGTCTCTCTGCTGCTCTCTTTCGTTTGCGCTCCCTGACCTTTTGTTTGCGGCTTTGGCACAATCCTCTCAGGTGGGCGGGCTTTTTCATGAGATAGTCCCCAATGGCTTATTAGTTTTTTACTGACACAGCTCATCAGCGTAGTGGCCCAGTAGTTATGTACAGATAGCTAACCTAGCTTTACTATGGAAAAAAGACACAACAAAGAAGACAAGCTACCTGTTCTGTACAGGTAGTGCCAGCTACCTATACATAACTTCCTGGGTACTGCGCTGATGAGCTGTGTCAGTCAAAAACGAGTTAGCCAATGGGCACAATCTCCTGAAAAACCCCGCCCACCTGAGAGGATTGTGCCAAAACTGCAAACAAAAAGTCAGGGAGTGCAAACGGGAGAGAAAACGTTATTAGAAGAGTAAAAGACTAATACTTTACGCAATTAAACAAAGTATTTGATTGCAAGTTATACATTTTACTTTTCAAATTAGTTTTATTTTCCCATGAGGCGATTATTATTATCAAAAAGTGTGTGTGACAGTTGATGGTCTGTATTACTCCAATAAACGCTGTTTCTCTCGTGTCTCTCAATGGCAGAATGGTTTGCATGTCTGACTCACTCAGCAGCCTTACGTTGGAATCACATCGAGTCCTTCCACTGTTATAGAAGTTTTATAGCATAAGAAGAGTTCTCTGCCATGTGAAACCTATGACGGTATTACGTTTTATGTTTCATGTTTTCACAATAAACGCATTATTTTGTTACTTAGTAGTGTTGCGATCGTTAGCAATGTTCATGTTAATGCTTACCTGTTAAAATTTTATGGAATTTTGATGGACTCTGATGCAATGTATGACAAAGTTAAAGGGGAGGGATTAGACCGAGAGGAAGAGGAGGAGAGGAGGATGTGTGGGTGCGCCGGGTAAGAGAGCTTAGGGTCAGACAAAAAAACATTCCTGTTTTCTTTCTTTTCTTTCTGTTTCTGTTTGTTTTGGTGTGGTTACGGCCAACAGTGACCATTATTGGCACACGACCTGGCGGGCGTTACAATACGTTTCACGTTTTTACAACAAACTATCAATAAATTATCACTACACTATTAAGATGTAAAATGATGCGTTCATTGTGAAAACATGAAACATAAAACGTAATATCGTCATTGGTTTCTCATGGCAGAGAACTCTTCTTATGCTATAAAACTTCTGTGACAGGGGAAAGACTGATTGGGAATTGAACCCAAGTCTACTGAGTGACCGTCAGACATGTGTAACGGAGGCAGCGTGGCTGCCAGAAGTACGTTGAGTAAATCTCACTCCCCAAAGCGTCATACGACGCAATGGCTGCTTGGCCATTAGCTGGCCTTTGGTTGAGTGGCTAGAGCGTCCGCCTCCCATGCCGGAGATCCTGGGTTTGAGACCAGCGCGAGGCGCGGTCGCAGGGTGGGGTGCTCCGATGGAACCCGATACACATGCAAACCATTCAACCATAGAGAGACAAGGGACACAGCATTAATTGGGGAAATACTGACTGGACGGTCAACTGTCACACACATTCTTACAATAAAACCTATCATGTTATAACATGATACGAGTCACCAGGGGCGTAGCACCAAATTCTGGGCCTTGTATACTCTCATTGTCAGCGGGCCCCTACCCATGCTATTGCACGAGGCATGTGTGAAAAAAGAAAATTGAATTTTAAATGATTTAAAAATAAACAAGTATAATAGTGTTTTAAGCTACAATCAGATCAGATTATAGTAATAACTGGTTCTTAAATTTACCACCTGAATTGATGATGCATTTGGCTTACTTGTGTTCAAATACCTAGAAAATTTAAGCTACATCTGGTTTGTTTACTAACATTTTGATCCATGACACTCATGCAAATTCTGATTTAAAAACATTTATTTTATTTTAACTGATGCAGAATTCTACGTCTATGAGCACAAAGAATTGATATCAGCTCCTTAACATACAAAAAAAAGTACCTGTTAAAGCAAGCTCACTTTTTATTTCTAGAGCCATTTCAAAGCAAGATAAAGTGCTGAAAATAATCAAACATATGACTAAACATTGATTTTTATGTTGACAGTTTGCATTTTTGTATCTAAGCTCTAGGCTGTCAACCAAATTTCTCAAGACACCAATGAATTGGAGGACCCAAAAAATAAATAAACAAAAACAATAATGGGATGCAGGGGGTTAATGGGCCCTCTCCGTTCTCGGGCCCGAGGTGGTCAGGTCCACTTTTCCCCTACTACCACGCCCATGCGTGTCACATCTTTACAGCATACTATCACGTTATAAAGTGATAAGATCCAAAGAAAATTTTATATGGGTGGCAGCTTTATGCTTCCGTAGTTTGCCCCTTGGTCAAAGCAATTTAAAGAACTGTCAATGAACACATGTGCTTTGTGCAGAGCTAAGTGCTTATGGCTAATTTCAACTCAAGTGACTGATTTTCAGACTTCATTCATTTATTTATCTATTTAGTGGTAGAGCATCACTTTCTGTGGAGCCATTCCACTGACATTTCTTGTCCTGTAACAAGAGAAAAAATCTCTTACACTAAGTATTCACAAATACAGACTTTTTTTCCCCATGTCCATTCCTTTAAAAAAGTGAAAGAGTAACTGCACATGTATATGCAAAAAAAGGAGAAATATTCTGATAGCAAGATTTGTCACGACCCGCAGGCCATGACCTGAACCTGCTGCCCAGTGTGTGTATGCTTGTGACGTTTTGTC
>JAPMNP010185842.1:0-12035 GCA_029874935.1 Atherina boyeri | reverse complement strand
TTTTGCCGGGAGCGGGGATCGAACCGCCTACCCTACGATCATTGGCCGACCTGCTCTACCAACTGAGCTAAAATGCAGATTACTCCAGTTTTTCTTATTGCTATGTTGGTGTGGCTCAATTTGAAATTTACCTGTGTTCTAAAACATCCAAGTGTTGTGTGTGTGGACTCTCGGATTTAACTTAATGGAATTCACATCAACATTAGAAGAGGGGTTTTGAAATTACAGCTTTTGTAGTTTTTTTCTTTATGATACTTTTTCAGAATCTCTTAATATGTTTTTGGTTGTTGACCCTCTGAACTGTAAAGTGCTGTTTTGCAACTTGGTGGCATTTGGCTAAATGTGAATAGACGGTTTAACTCTGGCCTGTACACTTCAGAATGTATCTGTCTCTGTCACATTATCAATAAAGACCAGTAACACAGGGCTGTTTGAAGCTACAGTATGCATGCTCATGGCATCACATTGCCTCTGGGTTTTTAGTAGATGACGCTGTATGCTTCTGATTTAAGCCTTTTTTGTGCTTGTTTTCCTCCCATCATTGTAGTACAGGTTAATTTTATCTATCCAAATAATACTGCCCCAGAACTGCTCTGGCTTTAAACATGCTTAAAGTCTAATCCTTTATTTAGAGGCTTTGAATAATTTGTATTCTTTTTAAAACCCTCTTTAGTTGCTGTTGTGAAATCTTGTCATTATAATAAATTCAGTTAAGGATTTGTCTACCTCCTGGAGAGTGCTTTTCACTTTGTCGGATGTTGTGAAGGAGTCTTTCTCTATCACTGACAGGCTCAAGCAACTCCGCATCACTGTTATCTTCTGTGGAAGTCTAGACCATTTCATGTTGGCGAAGCAGCCCACACATGTTCAGTTATATTCAAGATCCTAAAAGAAGAGTCTTGCACATGTAAAGAGCTGCCATTATGTAATTCTTTATCTCATTTTATGATTATAACTAGAGTATGTTCAGGTAATAAGAAGTTCTAAAACTACATCACTCTCCAAAGAAATGGAGCTAATTGTCTAATATGCAAGTAGGTGTTTCTTTTCTTTCCTCCTTTTTTTTTTTTAAATACCTTGGAGAAATAGACTAACCAGAAGCTCTGTATGTCACTAATTACGTGCAATTCTTAAATAATAATTAACTTAATTGAGGATGTCACGTCTCCAGTATACTAACATGAAAGTGACATCATGATTATGATTAAAAACAATGATAGTAATTCATTTAGCTCTTCTTCCCAATACCTCTGTCTGTTAAGATCTTGGAGGGGTTCTTTTTCCGTGAGACATCGATTAGCTAATTGTGGTTTCATTTATATAATGGTCATCTAGAATGTGAAGTTCCTGATCTGCCATAACAGCAGCAGCCCCTCCTACTCCTTTCCTCATTACCAGCCCTATTGACCTTTCCTCTGAGCTTGTTTTCCAGCCATACTGTGAAGCGATCGATTGGTTGATTCTTTAACAGGGATTATACAGCATATTTGCCGTGCTCTTCACTCCAGGTTTTCATGTGACAGTTGGGATAAGTGTGAGATCGTAAAGACCTGAGATAATATCATAGACAGTAATCACAAATTTTGGTGAACATGCACATGCAAGCATTTTAACCAAACTGTAGATTTTTTGGGGGGGCTCTAGCGGCCTTTAATACACACCAGCTTGACAGGAAATGTGGCAGTATGACCATGTATTAGGGCCACACTAAAAAAAAAATTCTAATGGATTCTATTTTTTTTTCTATACCCCTTCCTCAGTTCAAAAATAAAGTGGAAATGTTGAATAATACTACACGGATACTAAATACTATTTCAAGAGTAAAGTCAAAATATCAAGAATGAAGTCAAAATTTCGTCTTTATTCTTGAGACTGTATTTCAACTTTATTCTCAACACTTAGACTCTATTCTCAACAATCTGAATCGGGAATCTGCTGTTCTGTCCCAGGTGGGACGTAGGTGTGACCGAGCCCTAAGTGAGGAAGGGGTGTGTGACCCTAATACTCTGTCATAGGTAAGAGAGATAGGGCTGTGCATCTTCACTGGTCTCACGATTCAAATCGCGGAATTATGATTATTTTGTCTTTGATTCGATTCCACTTTGGATCACGATGCATCCTCAATGTTCTTTGTGACTGCACAGTGCTACTTTTTCATCAATAGATACAAGCAGTCAGATAATCATGAATATGAACTCCCATTTTTATTTATGATTATTTCAGAAATCAATCTGAATGCCCTGAAAATGACAAAGTACCACTGCCAGAAAATCAAGAAACAACGTTACTATAAATGAACCCTTAGAGGTCTGAACTTGTTTTGGATTTTTTAGAATACTTTTAGATTTTCCCTTTTACATATGATATGAAGATGTTTCCCATATCCATGTTTGGTATCCTTTTTTTCCAGCACAACCTCACTAACATGATCTGATAATATTTTTTTCTCTTTTATAAACAAATTGGGCCTTGAAGAAACGCACAAAAACCATCAATTCCAAATTGGAAAGAAATGACTATTTATTACAGTAAAAACGACAAAAATGTTCAATGAACTGTTTTGGGACTTGAGAAAAATAGATATAGGTTGTAAATATGAATAAAACAAGGTAAAATTTAAATGCCTCTATATTTTTATGTTTCATGGGACTTTTTGTTACCCTGCTGCTGCAACTCTTAAAAAACAAACTTATTTCCAAAATTCTACAGAAAACTGCAGGAGATATGTGTTCCCAGTCCCACATTTCACCAAAAGTACCACAAAAGGTAATATTGAGATATAATTATACTATATACAAACCTTTTGTTCTATATTTGCGATAATGTGGCTAAGCTGGTAGAGACCTACGGCCTCATATATCAAAGTTTGCGTCGGAAGATTCTAAATTTGTCTGTACAAAGGAAATTTGGAGTGTGCCTAAGTACAAAAAATTCCAGATTGATCAAACGTGCGGACACCGCTCGTACGCACACCAGTGTTGATAAATCTCTCCTAGTCTACATCAAGCTGTTCATGCATGTGTAGGGTCATTTGCATTAAGAAACACCTCCAATTGACCATACATGGTTGCGGCAATTCCTTTAAGAACGCGTGAATTACCTTTCCTCCCTCTCCGAAGTCAAAGAAATCGTTCCGAAATATTCCGGTGGCCTCCGATTGACATGAGCTTGTTTTGCGCCGGTATGGCGTTGGTGGATTTTGCCACTTGCTCTAGCAATAGTCCCCTCACAGCTGACATTTATTACCCATTACATCAAGTATTCAAACGGTCTATTAATATGGGCTACTGATTGAGGAATTTGACATTACAGGAAACACGGAATTTACGTGAAATTACAAATTGCAGGTTTTGTGCCCACACTGTGCATAAATTTACACGTTTCTAAGCACAAGTACAAATTAATAAATCACATACTTTGCCTTGAAGTGTCCATAGGCACGTCGTACGCACTGATCTGTGCGTATGTAGGCTTGATAAATGAGGCCCCTGGACTTCATCTGTCCACTTTCGGTTCTATGATTTTGTCGCCTCTCCCCAGTCCTTTCAGACCGTTTATGATATATTCATTGTGTAGATTAGCATCCACAGATTTTACCATATTTTTCCATTTTGGAAATTGACCAAAAAAATATTGAAAGAAATGCAATGGAGCCCTACATTTGGAATGCAAAGTGGGCGATTCTAAGGTTGTTTTGGGCAGGAGTGGGCGGCTAATAAACAGTAGGTCCCAAATTTGCTAGCTGATGTCAAGTGCAACTGAGGTTGGTAACAAAATTAAGCTGGAGAATATCAAACTAAATAGAAGGAAGGGAAATACATATTCTCTTTAGCTCTTGTTCAAATTTAATGTGATATCGGCACATTTCTTTTCATAAATTTGCTCCTTTTGTTTAAAGAAAAAAATATATATTCAGACATCTTATAGGTTTTGGCCTCAGTTTACATAAACATGATTCCGAATAGAGATTTTTTAAAATATATTTTTTATATATTCTTTTACATAATAGACAACTAATAAAACTGCATATAAACCTATTTTAGTTGCCTTTTATGTCGGTCGCGGGACCAGGTCGGTTTGGATGTAAACTTTGTGGGAGCGGGCAGGAGTGACTAAGACAGGCAGCGGGAGGTGACGGTAATGGTAATTATTTTAGTGGGAACAGGATTGAAAAAATAGTAAGCTAGGATGAATACTTTTGTAGAGTCAAATTCAAACGATTGTATCTCTGGTTCTTTGTGGTCTATAGATGTCAAACAAAAACTGGATTAGAATTTCAAATGTGCAGTTAGGAGTAAAGTTGACAGCAGCAATCTGGGAGACCTAGTCTGTTAGTTTTGGTGATTTAAAGACATTGTGCGGTTATAAACCTCTAAGGCTTGAATTACTAAACACCACCCCTGTTTTTTTCTATTTAAAAGGAAGCAGGATGCCTGAGATACAGAACCCTTGAAATTGAGTACAAGGCAATTTTTCCGTTCAAACTGTACCATTGTTGGACAGGTTTGACATTTTCTTTGACGCGCTGTAACATGGAGCTCTATAGTACACTACATATTTGACGAAGGGAAAACAGATTTTGGATGGTTTGTGATTAAACTTTTTTTTTGAGTAAATCACAAGTGGTAAGTGCATTTAAGCAGCTTTAAACAAATCTGAAGCCCATTTCAGAGGCAGTCAAAGTGTAAGATGTGCAACATGTGATGACTCAGAATTAAATCGAAGTTAAGCTTTGCTAAACAAAATGCTGCGAGAAGGACTGGACTAGCATAATAAAGGTAATAACCCCATCAAATCAAGAATGACACACGCATGCACATTCTCAAGATAACAAGTAATGTGTTTTAAATGATCTGCCATACTGTTGTTGACAGAAGTGTGTGCGACATGCAGTAGGTGTTAAATGAGCTGCTCTACATTTTTATGAATTGTCAGCCTCTACACACCTCATCCAGAGAATCTTTGTGGAGGTCAGTTCATAAACCCTCACAAAGCCAATCTTTGTGAGATTGCCTGTTGACTCCGCTGCCATAGTATGGCTCTCCCACCACTTTGTCAATTTGTAATTTTCCACAAAATAACAAAGAACAATGAAACTGACTTTTACTGCTCTATTTGCTGGTGCTGATGGTAGAGATGCTTGGTGCAGTGGTTCCTGCAGCTTGCTTTTGACGAAGGCATCTCATTTCATGTTTTTCTGGTCATAGAATTTGAAAAGAGGAGAATTATCCAAGGGTTTCTGCTGTGTGCATAGAAATAAATACATTTGGAGAGTCTTTTTTAAAAATCTGTATTTATGATGCAGTAAATAGATATTGTCTTTGTTCTTTTAGAGGTTTTAATTTTTTTTTCAATTTATATCTCAACTGATTGAATATGATACCGTATTTGACTGACTGCTATAGCTGTAGATGTAGGGGCTATAGCTCAGGTGGAAGAGCCACGTCTCTCAACCAGAAGGTAGGTGGCTCGATTCCACGCTTCCCCAGACATACAAAAGAAAAGACACTTAACTCCACATTGCCTGTGTGTGTGAAGGGTTGAATGTGACATGTAGTGTGAAGTTAATTTAATAAATGTGCAATTTTCAAACTGAAGAACGTCCTGCCAGCTGATTTATGATGTATTTGCTTTAAAAGTGACGTGAAAGTGAAAAGATTCACTTATCAGCTAAATTGGTCTACTTGTTTTTATTCATTTTGATTTTCTTTCCTTTTATTTACATGACTTTTTGGTTAAACACTTAGTTTTTTTGCAAATATAGTGTGTTTTGCTGAAATAATATGTCAATAGGAAGTGAGCTGCTGACCATGTTGTGTCCATCTGTCTGCCAACTTACCCTTCTGTCACCTGTCCCAGGCTGTCGCTGCTGGAAGAGTGGCGCGGTGTACGAGATGAGGCACTGTCGGAGCTCAGCGGGATTAAGGACTGCATCTTCGTCCATGCCGGAGGCTTTATTGGCGGGAACAAGAACCAGGAAGGAGCCCTGGAGATGGCCCGGAGGACCCTGCAGGCTGCTGCCCGATCCCCGGCAAATGGAAGCAGCTAACCAGTCACTGGTTTAATAAGACAGCAGATTGTTTAATCTGTTGATCAGTGCTGAGTGAGAATAGCAAAAATTGATATGTTCATTTGTTATCATACAGATTATGTTACAGCAAGGTTGATGTTGTTTTGTACGAAAGATGGGGGTTGGAATGAAAATTGCTACCAAATAATATCAGAGAAGAATCTGCTTTTCATTGAATCACACTGGATCACAACATTGACTCGTGGCTTTTCTCTCTAACAGTCCTTGTAAATGCATCTATTTTGGTTTTGATTGGCAATATGAATTTATTGTTGACAGCATTCTGGTCTTTTGAATTCAGTATAGCGTTGAATCCAGTAATAAAATCAATGTTTTTTCCTACTGTACTTGCATCTCTTGGTGTTCATTCAGTCTAGTTAATAAGGTGCCATCTGACATACCAACTCCAACATCTTCAAAGTCTGTGACCATCACAGCCTTACCTTTCAATGATTAAATATACACCTGGGCTTTGCTTCCTCCTTTTATTTTCAGTATTGCTGGCATTAATTACAGCACAACAAAGAGATACAGAGGCTACTTCCGCTCGCTCTAAGATCAAAGCATCAATGATAAGTCCTGATTAATTCAAAGAAATTAAATTTCCTAACGCCACAAAGAGGTGCTCCTTGTGTCAGCCGGTGTCGTGACAAGGTTACTAGCACAGTCAATTTCCCAGTAATAAAGTCAGGGGATGTGCCTTGAATTTTCTCATTAATACTCACAATTTTCTTCCCCCAAGCTCTACCTGTTACTCTCCCCTCATTGCGATTTCCATGAAACTGACCCTCTGCCACTCTTGCTGTATATAACATATTGCTTTAATTTCATTGCTGTGGATTTTATTTTTCCCATCAGCGCTGCTGTCATTGGGAAAATGTCACTGGGGGACAAAAAAAAAATTATATCACTACTTAGAGCTGTTCATGTTACTCTGCTTCATTCAGTGTTTGGTGGTGCAGGGTGTTGATTCACTACTCATATGGTCATTATAATGTATTTTGTGGTATTCTACTTATTCTGCTTATGTTTCTTTTGCCTCTTAATTGAACAGAGAGGTTCCTTGTTATCTGATTGAAACCAGCTTTTAAATGCAAATACTAGATGCCTTTAAGCCAAGGATTTTGTAAATAAGGAATGTTCATAACAATACAGCTGATATTGTCATCTAATCTATTTATGGTCTCAATTTTAGACCCAGTAATTATTGTTTTCCTTTTAGCTGAGAATGCAGTCTATTTTTGATAGCTTTGGCAATGCACTCCTCTGGCATCTTCTGTTTTTTTATTCTGCCTTTGTCTCAGAAGCATCCACAAACACATATGTCAGTGTTAATACTCTGCTCTCTCCTGTACTGGACCACAGCCAAAGTTCCAATCCAATCTATACTCCTTTGTGACAGCCTTTCATAGTCACATGGTCCAAATGGTAATTGCTGCCTACTAATACTGTATTGTTTGTGGTAATGCAGAATATAACCCCTTTTCACAGTTACCTCACTGAGCGAAGGAGGGCAGAACAGAGTTGGATTAATCAGGATGGTGTGGTTGGAGATACTCTGAGAGAAACATCAATCTGAAAAGAGGAAAAACTGACTTGCAGCCAAACGTATTGATTTCAGTTTCCAGTCACCACTTTACCCTTGCATGCAGCACCATCTCAAGCTTATTCATGATCAAGTGCACTTGCTTGATCAGGAAATTACTTGGTACTTTTTTCTTTTTATTTTAGTTCTGTGTCCTTAAGAGCCCTTTCTTGGATTTTTGTTTATTTCAGGCTGTGCTCTTGTTTTCTGCAGAGAGAACTAGTCTGCACTCTGCACTAAATAATTTCCTGTCACCCACAGTACCTACAAAGCAAAAAACATTTTTAACACTTTGTTTTGTCAGCAGGGAGGATTTTTCCATCTATGCTGCAGTTTCTAATGACACAGCAACAGATCAAACCTATTGTGTTTGTCCTTGGTCGTAAGCATTTTTAGACGACTCCAAACCTGGCAAGTACCAGTTAGCCACGCTGTGGAAAAGGCGACCAAGAGCCTCAGGAGAACACCTGCCCCCAGCCTGACTTGTTGTTAATGGATTCAATACATAGCGACTGGCAGCTTAGTTACAACAAATGTCTCACTGCAATTTTTCTAAATCTTAAAATTTCTTGCTCCATCATGAATTCTCGCACGCACATGTATTTCATGATTTTTGTCTACTTATTTTTTCTTTTCATGCTAGATAATATACAAAATATTGTTTTGCATGTACTTTGTGTCTTGAAGGAGTAGACTTGTCTTGCTGGTTGTCAGAACCTTTCCGCTTCCTCCTCTTGTTTACAAATTTGTGTAAGGTTCATTCAGTTTTCCCCTCTGAGGACTGTGGCCAAACCAAACAGATGATGCCAACTGCTTCACTTCACTGCAGTCAGGTTTTCTCTTGAGTTGACACTGTCAACATCGTCAGTGGCAAACTGCTCATAGGCATGTACATCCCCTAGATCTGCTTCCTCTGAGATCATCCTAGACAGACACTCCATAGTCATGTGTTCCTATCTCACCTTACCCTCCCAACATTTCTTTTTTCTTCCTTAAAATTGAACTTCTCACCTATCATGCTTTCCATTATCAGTTCAGAAACTAGATACAAATTGACACTTTTTTGGGTTGAGATTTTACTTTCTCATTATGTTTCTTGTTTTCCCAGAAAAAAATCACCTGTAAAAATCATCTTGTCAACAGCCTCATCTCTAGCAAACATGGAGATGTCTTGTCAAGGACAGAACTTTCACAAAAATTAATCTAAAAAATATGACAAAGAAACATTACAAATGCAGCAGTCTGCCATATATTTGTCAGGAGTGAAAATGTCAGGTTTTAGCAGGCTGATGGGAGCAGAACAGGCTGGGGAGGCAGAGGAGGCATATGAGGTGCTATCATGGCTGTCAGACTGATCCTTCTCCCCCCCGGAGGGCTCAGTTATAAAGGAGCCAATGTTGTTCCATATGGTGGAAAATAAAAGCAAGAGGGAGCATGATACTTATTCTAAGAGTAAACTCCCATGGATAACATTTTTCTGCGATACTATCATGTTTTATACTGCTGTATGCATTTCCAATACCTTTTTTTTCAGAGGAAAATTTTATGTTTGTATGTGAGACTCAAGGTTGCGGTGGTTCTTGCCTCTCCTGTGTTTGTCAATTAATATATTTGATTCTATGCCTGTCCAAGTCAATCTCCATGATTAACTTGATGTACAGTGTCTCTCTGTTCACTGTTACAAATGAGCTCTTTCACTCTGCTCGACCTCCAATAACGAGCTTGGACGACACAGGAGTGATTAGAGGAGGCACATCTTTCCTTTAATGCTGTTGTCTTTTAGCTCTATTTATCAGTACTGCAGTTTATCCAACTGTGACAGCGGCAAATAATCAGTTTTTTTACAGAGTGCTTTGCAAGTGATTCTTAGCATTCAGAAAGTCTGCACTCAGTTCATTTAATTAATAACGAAGCGAGAACTGAATTGCATAAAATGTTTCTATTAAAAAGGAAAAACTGAAATAACATTGACTTACATATGCAGACATTTTCTGAAATAATCATTTGTGTCACTGTGTCAGAGTTGATGGCCTTTCATGGTTTGGGAGATTTTGTGTCGTGTCCCTGAGTCTCCAGTGTTGTCTTCGCTGTATGTCATTGTCCTGTTTAAGGTACATCTTCAGATGAGACAAAAACACTGAGTGCTCTGAAGCAAATCTATGTGAAGGATGATCTGTTCAGCGACCTGTCCCTGCTTTTGGAAAAACACCCCCACAGAATGATACAGCCATTACCATGCATTAATGGTAGGAGGCTTCAAACATGTTGGGAGTGCTGCCTGGTATGCTTCACTTGTAATACTTAAAAATTACATTAAGGCAACTTTATTTGTGCAATTTTTATATACTAGACAGTTAAAAGTGTTTTACATAGAATATTAAAAACCAGGATGCAGAAGAAGCATCGAGTATATAAAAAGAAACAAATAAGACCGAAAAAGCTCAAATATAAAGTTAATGAAACGCCAGAAATAAACATTACACTGATAGGAATTCACAAATATTTTGATAAAAGGCAGTGGCAAAGACAAAATGTTTTAGGAGAGCCTTCAGGTCAGATATCGACAGGAACTGAAGAGGATGCAGTACAAGCTGAAGGAATGTAAGGATGTGTACAGGAGGAAGCTAGAGGCCAAGCTCCAGTAGAACAACGTGAGAGATGTACCTATGGACCGGGATGAAAGGGATCGCTGGCTACGGGGCAGGACCAGACAACCAGTTGGGAGTCTGGAAAGTGCTAATGAGCTGAACCACTTCCTCAACAGGTTTAGCTCACAGCCCCACCCACCCTGCAGCTTCCTCTCTCCCTAGCCCCCACACTCTCTCAGCCTCCAGAACTCTCACCCCTCCCCTCCTTCTAATCTATAATAAACTTTCAGTACTCATCCTCCATCCCTGCCATGCTTTCTATCACCTCACCAACTGGACACTCCTCTCTCTCCTTCACCTGCCGCAGATGCAGATGACCCATCCACTGGTCTGACTGACCAGCTTAGGAGGGAGCTGCAGAGACTTCACCAACAAAAAGCTGCTGGCCCAGATGGCATCAGTGCCATGGCTTTGGGGAATTCTGGTAATCAAAGCCCCTTTGCCGTGGAATACATTCTGCCTCGTCCCTGTGCCCAATAAGCCAATTCCCATCTTGTTTGAATGAATACCGACCTGTCGCCTTCACATCTTGTAATGGTGTTTGAGAGGCAAGTCTTAGCTTAAATGAGGCCACAAGCGACACCTTCGCTCAACCCGCTACAAGTTAGCCTACCATCCTCATGTGAGGGTGGATGATGCCGGGCTCATTCACACCTGGGTGGTGTTAGCAGCATGGTGAAAATAACTTTGTTTAAAATGTCTCCAGCACATTCAACACTGTCCAGCCTCTGCGTCGGGGTGACAAGCTGGAGGGAGGATGGGTGTCAGCTTGCCCAGCATCTCCTGGGTCACTAAATACCTGACAGGTAGACCACAGTTGGCCCGTATGGGCAATGCTCTGTCTGGCAGGGTCATAAGTGATGTTGGAGCTCCACAGAGAACTGTGCCGCAGCCCTTCCTGTTCACCTTAAACAGTATAACACAGAGTTTCAGTACAACATGACTACATGCCACCTGCACATGGTGTGGTGTATAAGTAGTGGACGGGAGAGGGATGCAGGCAGGTGGTGGACAGTTTTGTGTAAGGGACTGCTGAAAATCACCTGATACTGAACATGCATATGACTACAGAGATGGTGATCAACTTCAGTAGAAAGAGGACTGCTCTGCACACCCTCTGCATCCTGGGGAGGATCAACACGGTGGAGAACTGCGAGTACCTGGGTGTGAACATAAACAACAGATTGGACTGGAAGACCAACTTCCTGGCTGTACAGAAGAATGTGATGAGCCAACTTTATTTCCTGAGGAAGCTCAGATCTTTTAACGTGTGCAGCAGGATGTTGGAGATGTTCTACAAGTCTGTTGTTGCTAGCGTCTTGTTCTTCGCCATGGTCTCCTGGGAGAGCTGCATCTGAGCCACATACAAGCACAAATTCAACAAGCTGATCTGGTGGTGGTGGTGGAGGTGGAAAGGAGGAGTGCTGATAAACTGTTATCTACAATGTATAACACTGACCACCCTCTCCACCACACAGTCTACAGACAACAGAGCAACTTCTCCAGGAGATTCATCCAGCTCCACTATCACAAAACATAACCTAAGATCTTTCCTGCTTCAGACCAAAGCATTTTACAACAGTTCTACTCGGTCAGACAAAGCCTCCAGACTCCCTACTGGTTGATTTTTTTCCTCCTCCAACCTGGATATGTGTGAATTGTATATTGTATGTAGTATTTACACACACACACACACACACACACACTATTTACACACACACACACACACTAT
>JAPMNP010183066.1:0-12230 GCA_029874935.1 Atherina boyeri | reverse complement strand
TCCTCGCTTGCAGTTGTGGTGCAGGTTCGAATCCCGGCCTGTGACCCTTTGCTGCGTGTCATTCCCCTCTCTCTCTCTGATCCCCTTCCTGTCAATATTCTGTTATAAAGGCCACTAGAGCCCAAAAATCCTTTAAAAAAAAATAAAATAAAAAAAATAAAGATGATACATAATTATTACATATGGCTCCTTTAATTTAAAAAAAGAAGACATTTTCGTTGGTGCTGTTTACCAGTATTAGGTTGAAATTGTACATTTGTGTACTTTGAAATGATGAAAGTTCTAATTGTAAACAGTGGAAATGTTTGCACATATACAAAGAAAATGTGCCTTTTGTTCTGAGATTTTACTTTTCTACAGCACATGACTTGGATTTCATGGTCAAGTGACCCTGTCAAGCTTTATTAAAACATTCCTGGAAGTATGAAAGAAAGAATTCATGTTATGTAAACATAACGACATAATGAACAATGTATTATACAGGTCATATCTGTAATGAATCCAACATGTATAGTATATTATATAATAAATAATGCAGATTTCACTGCACTGTTGTATATAATGTGCCTTGCTGTCGGAATTTTTTGTCTTTTACATGTTTCAATGAATTATTAAATAAATAAAAATGTTATTAAGATAATAACAAACGCTGGCAGGCCTGTTTGAATGAGCATCCATTGTTGCATCACTTCCTCATTTGTATGTTAGTTGTATGACACCACAATATTTGGCATGAGTTTAGTTTTAAAAAATATTTCCCGGTGTTACATTTATAACAAATGAAAAAATGTTTGCACGTCTCAAGTTTAAGGTCAAATTATTATACGCCATTACTAATCAGTCACTTTACCACTCCAGTAACAAATATGGTTTATAGCATTTTTTTGGTATGTCAGAAGTATATCCTGTACATTTTATAAAGAAATAAATGACACAGTTAAAATGAATATTCTTTATTTTAATGCTATGAAAAACTAATTTACAAACTTGTACAAAAGTAGAACTACATTATTTTAGCAGTCTTGTGTCCTGTGTCTGCTGAAAAATCAAGACCATTTTTATACATTATTTAAACACACAGTTTTGCAGCTTGTATTTAATAATGAACAAATTAACAAAAAAAATCTGTATTTGATACAGTACAGAATGTAAGCATACTTACTGTTAAAATCATCTAAAAACGTAAAAAACTAAAATATCATTCATTCATTTGAATGGACCAAAATATCTAATTTATAATACTGTAAATATATATATATATATAAAAAAATAGAAGAACGGAGAATAATGCAACAACATCTGTATTTGTTGATGAGTTCAGATATTACGTTTCAGGCTCATAGGCACTGTTAGACTGACCCGTTGGCCTCTTTGGGAGAGGTCTGTCTGTTGATCTGCCTCTCCTCCTGCTTCTGGTTGACCCTGAAACATCTGCATCTGAAAATGTGGCATGAGACGAGGCTGCAGGAACCCCTGGCTTTTTCACCTTCTTTTTTCTTCTACTTCTGGAAAAACCATATTTCACAATCAGCCTTCAATATCTATTAAGCAAAAAATGTCTGCCTTAATTTTGTGTTGTTTTACTTTGTTTCTCTAAAAGGAACAAAACTTTATGTCAGCCATAGTGTCAAACACCCATGCCCAATGTAAATTTACATAAAATAAGCCTCTTACTTGGTGTCAGTCAGCTCCGGTTCTGTGTCTGAAAGAGTTGGCTCAGAGAGAAACCGGAGTTCCCCAGAAGAACTAACCATAGCAGATACCTTTAAAAGATGAGTGTGAAAAAAATATTCAGGCGGATAGGAAAACTGCAAAAAAAACAACGTATAGACACCTAAAATAGCAGACAAATCCTCTCCATGCATTTTGGCAAGCATACAAGAAGAGAAGGGATTTCTTAATCACCCTATCCAAATTGTAAAGAGGAGATAAAACATCAAAAGGGATCACATCTTCATCAATTGGAGTCATCCTGATCTTTAGAAACCGGAAACCTCTGGTTTATCTGCTTCTATAATTAATGACTTAAGACGACTATGAGCCAAAATATTTTTTAAAACTACTCTTACTGATGTTGCACTGTTACACTTTTTTGGAATAGGTTAAAATGCTATTGATAAGGTAATGGAACTCTAAAATACAAGACAGACCCACCAGGAAATAAACTAAACTATTATTCCATTCTCAAAAATTTTCAATGAAAACTCCAACCATTCCTTGCAGTGTGGCACACCCCTAGGATTGGCTGAGGGACCTGCCTGTCAGACATTTGCTTTCACATTATGAATGAAGGGGTGGGGCTTTGGAGTGCGGCGGGACTGTTGATGTTCAAATAATTGTGCTGTGCTTTCTGAAATGCAACATCGGTAAGGGTAGCTTTAAGCAAATAACGGCACTTAGAAATAGTTTGCTAATATTGAAAAGTAAGAGTCATACGGATCCTTTGGGTGAACCTCTGTACACAACTAAACAAGCTTGAAATGAACAAGCTTGAATCTAAAGACTGGATCTAAAAACAAGAACCTTCTTTTGTAATTCCTAAATGTATTCTTGGGTTTGACCAATAAACTAAATATTGCAACATCTACACTATCTATTACATAATTAACTGAATAACAAATAGGAACAGGACAGTAGTAAGCAGGCATTTTTCAGTACTCATTCAAAATTCACATTCAAGCCTGGAAATTTTTCACACATTCACAGAACATCTCAGCAAACTATATTTGAGGCACCACAAAAAAAGATGTTCATCTGGTGTGGAAGATTGATCTACTTAAGAAATAGAAATACCAAATTTCTCTTTATAACTTTAAAGTATTACTAAAATAAAATAATCTAAATGTCAGAACAGACATAATAAACATTATACAGTGTTCTTACCCTGGTCGGTGTTGACCTCTCAATAGTCCCCTCGAACAAAGCTGCATGTGTCTCTGCCGACTCTTCGGCGAGGTAACCTATCATAAAAAGAACCAAAACCCCAGATTAAGAATTTACATGCATGTTATCCAAAAATAACAAATTTACCACAAGAAAATAGAATTCCACTTACTCTGATCTACGACATTAGAGGCAAGAAAATAACCCTGCAACCCACTGACCAGGCGCCCAAACCACCAAGTGTCATTGTCTTTGTACAGTACTTGGATGATATCACCCTGACGGATAGTCAGTTCATCAGACCGAGTTGCTCTGTAGTCACAGAGGGATATGACCTAAGAAAGAAACACACAGATAGGACATATGGAAAGGGCATGTGGAGAACTGTGCCTGAACTCAGTGTTACAGTGGATACTTACAACTTGTTGAACAGGGGTGGAATCTGTTTCCACATGAATGCCTGGAGAGATGTGGTCAGGAGGCATCTGATGAAGAAAAAATTTATTTAATCTTTCAACCAGCATATGCTATTTGGCAGACTGGAGTTGACTGTGGTTTGCAAAGATACAAGAATGAAGCATTACCGTTTGTTGCCTAAAAGATGAAGCTCCTTTTAAACATTGACCAACTGGACTGAAGCCTCCTATAATTAAAGACCAAAAAAAACCACAGCAAAGTTATACAATTAAATTACCCTTTCTCTTGCAGCCACTAGTAACAAGCTTATCTTCTTTATCTATGTGTCTCAATACTATAAACCACGATACTGGAAACATTTCCTCTATATTACCATGCCTAATTAACTTTCCAAATAAAACCTTTCAGAACATTTGAAATGTCACACAGGCACAGTAAAGCCATTCAACGAATTGACACAAATTACGAATGTGATCAACTGACCAAGCCACTCACGGTTTTGCGCATTTAGAGCTGCTTGGGGGATAAGCTGTTCTGCCAAAGAACCAGAGAACTGCAGCTTGGAGTGTGGCGACAGAAGAGATGGAGGTGGCAGTGAGGCATCTAATCCCATCTGGAAAAAGAATTTGGACTGGAGTTGAATACCAAAGTACTGCATTTGAGAAAGGCAGCTATTATAATGCATTTCATATTTAAAATGAAAGCCCATACACAAAGCTCTACATAAATTCCAGAATCAAACTTAAGTCAAAACTTTTCATTTTAACAATAAAGAAAAAAGTATAATAATAGCAAACAGGACTGACTTTGGTGTTTCCTGGAAATCAGTCAGATATTCTTAACATTATAATTCGAGTTTTGAATTTCTAGTAAAATATTTAAAAACTATTTGTGACTAATCGTACTCTACAAAATATATACTAGACTTTCGTAGGAGCTGGGGCAGCCTCTGGCTTCAGTTTTTCTTTTTTTTTTAACTTAATTGAGTAAGTCTGTGGAGGCAAGCAGTACAGCACTGTTTACAGAAACCTGAACCCAAGTGGGTGAAGATATGGGTTGATCATTGAAAATACACTTTCAGTAACTTTATACACCAATGTGGTGTCAACAACAAAAAAGATTAAGAGCAAAGCCATTATTGATAGAAATGGCTCCTTAAGGTAATGAAACACTCACTGTGCCAGAATCTGATGTAAAGCTCTTTCCTATGTGACTGATGCCCATTTTGTCTGCAAATAAGAATCATAGGAACATATTTTTCAGGTAAATGAAAGCACAACACAAAGACAGGAGAAAGTAAGTGTAATGCCTTAAGTTAAGCTGGTTATCTAAAACTGATTTTATCTTACAAACATACCTTGATAAGTGAATCCAGAAGCTGAAGACCTTTGGAGTGGTTCCTAAAAATGGCATGGAAATATGAGTTTTTCTTAACCTGATTGAGATAATAATCAACAAACATAACAACATCTAACCTTACACTGATTTGAACTAATATTTAGAAGTTATATAGAATGAGCATTTACAAGAACTGAATCCAGACGTTCTTTAACAGACTGCATTTTCATTGCAAGTCTTGCTGCATGGGCAAACTGATCCAAGGCTGAAGAAGAAGATGGGTCCTGGAGCACCATGGGGTCAGGAGTGTTTCTGACTGTTCTGGCGTCTAAGGAAGCTGATCTGCTTGCTGCTTTAATACTGAGCATCTCCAGCTGGGAGACTGTTTAGAATAAAAAGACATGGTTAGCATGGTGTGTATCAGGGACTGTTTTGATTGCACCATTGATTAAAATTATTCATAAGTTAGGGAATGATTCAGAAGCAACAGGCTTTTTTGGTCAAGGATAACACAAACCTTTGAGATCATATAAGTACACATGCACAGGCTGGCTCTGACCAAAGGCACAGAAAGCTACCATGTTCTCATGAGGGTGGAAAGAGATGCCGCTGAGAGCAGTGGGGTAACAAAGCTCAGAGTAAACTGCAACCTGATCACCTGGGGGGGGGGAAACACAACAAGATAACAATACATAAAACAGTATAAAAAAAATTTTTTTTTAAAAAGTTATACAAAAAAACCCCACTGGTTTCAATATTACAACAAAGGAGATCCTCACCTGTGTCAGTATTCCAGACATATGCCATCCCATCCTCACTGCCGGAAAAAATGAAAGTTCCACATGGAGTGAAAGTGCTATAAATCCGCTCTCTGTAGTTTGTGGCTCCAGTGTACTTCTTCACAGACAGACTGAAAAAAGTAAATATTTAACACTGAAACATGATATAATATCTGAAACATGACATAAAACTTGTTTCATTTTCATTTGACAATTAAAAAAATAGGTCTTTGCTGTAGTTATGATTTTAGATGGAATGTCTTTACTTACATCCTCAGATCCATCACCCTCAGGACACTGTCTTTGGCATGTATGAGCAGGCATCGCCCATTTGGATGGAGCTTCAGCATGTTGATGGCGACACCATGAAGGTCCTTCTCATTAATTTTCTGCCAAGAGCCCAAGAGAGCATTTTGACTGACAGTATAATATTACTGTTTCCCTGCATAACTTTAATTAGACAAGTCTAAGAGAAATGGTGCTGTCTTATAAAATAAAATAAAATCTTGAACCTTCTCTATACACCAGTGATGAGATGGTTGCTGTCGCTGCCTGCCGCCAATCACTGAACTTTTCCACACAATGATGTGGCCCGTGTTGTCTGCAGAGAACATTCTTGTTCCTTTTTACAACATACAAAACAAAAAAACAGTTATAAACCCAATTGAATTCACTAAAACTTAAATGAGAACCATTATTCTGCATTCAATCTTGTATTATGAAGAGTTATAGCCTAAGTATCTGTGGGTCTTCCTGTGGTACTTAAAGGGGTGTTTTAAGAGTTTGTATTGACATTCTGCATTCATGAAACAACATAACATTAAAACAATACACTGTACCTTCAGAGTCAAAACAAATTGTGTTGATAAAGCTGTTGTGGCCCTCAAACTCCTGCAGCAACTGGCCATTCAAACCACCCACATCAAGTCTCCACACTCTTATTAAAGAGTCGTAGCTCCCAGTTACCACGAGGTTTTGGGTGCTTGGATGATACTGAGCACAGTACACAAAGGACGGATGAGTGAGCACCTTCTGGGCTGTTCCAAGAAGCCTCTCAACATTCCACTCTCTGAGGGAAGAGATGGAGAGAATATTAAAATGCAAGTGCTGTTTTATAAGGCAGAAATATATGCTCTAATTTGTGAGTCTGAATATCCCCAATGGCAAAAGACAAAACCAAACCAACCAAAAACAGTGGCCCAGTGCATGAAACACTGTAAGACAAATTCTTACGCCAGTGGAAGTGCCACAAAAAAAACAGGCATCATTGTCGCCACAATCAAGAGTCCTACCTTAGGTGCTTTTATGTTATAATTGTTTATATTTCTATCTTAAAAGCAGAATCTTACCTCACAGTTCCATCTGAGGAGGCCGACAACAGGCTACGATCATCTCTGGACCAGCACAGATCGTACACTATTTTCAGATGACCACTGAAAGCAGCTAAAACCTTACCAGAGGGAATCTCATAAACTGAAAAAAAATAATAAACAGGTTAGATGGCTCTTTATAAATAGTGTATTCTTGCATTTTTCCTACATGCATTGAACTTGGAAACCCAGGCAGCATCACAGAATTGTTAATTACCCCGATATACTACATAATGAGCACATTAATTGGCTTGAGATTTCTGCTGAGCCGTCAGGAGTTTTGCACAGATGAGGCATTGCTTACCTACAACAGGGAAAGCATCTCTGTCAGCACAAGCAGCAGCCAGAATGGTTCCACAGTGAGAAAACAGCACAGTGAAACAGCCCATCTGACCACCACGGAATGCCAAAATGTGCTTGTTAGGTATCCGACAGACCTGCAATAGAGAAGGTAACGTAAGATATTTTAAGGGTTTCATATCCATTATCAGGCAGTCCTAGACCCATAAGCATTTCAAGTTTATTTTTACTTACTGATGTGCCACGAACAGTTACCAAGATTTTACAAGTAGTACATCAAAGAAGCAAGACAATCCCAGTGAAATTTTGAAGATAAATTAAATTTTATCTTCCACTCCAAACAAATCAGTCCATACAGACAATTATGTGCTACGGCATTTTCTTATGAGGAAACTCAAATTTCATGCAGGCTGACAAAATCTGAAATTATGTTTTATAAAAACTGAGGGTAAAAACAGTTTCTTAAACTCATAAAATAACCCATAACATGGGTGATATTTACTGACCTGACCAGGCAGTCTGCTCCACCTCAAGATTGGCTGCTTGTTGTCAGGAGGTTGGGTCAGGCTTCTCCTGGTGACCTCATTCTGCAGCTCACTGTAGGAGGTGCTACCTCTTTCCTCTTGTAATGCCATCATAGATCGGATACAAGGGTCCACCTGCGGGGCAAAACATTTTCAACTTCAACGCAGAAGCAGAAATGAGAGATTTACAGAGAAAGAAATCCCACTTTTTAGCAGCAAGAGAGCAGCACCAAACTTACATGTTCAGGGAGTTGAATCCCTTTCACTGTAACAAAAAGGGTAGAGGCATATTTGGCTCTTGGGTGCTTCCGCCACCATTCAAAGACTTCTACTGTTTTGGGTTGTCTCTTTGCCCGATGAGGAGGGCAGAAGAGCTGGAGACGAAGTTTGCTCTCAATATTCAGAACACCATTTGTACCAACAAGCTGAGAGATAGAGGAAAATGTGAAGTAAGTATTACCAATAGCAAATGATACAAATAAAGACTGCTGTTTTCTTTCTAAATGACAAAATGGAAAACTTTACCCTAAGAAATGCCCATGCAATCTTTCTAAACCCTCGTTCGTGCTTGTCAACATCTATGTTTGCTCTGGCCTCTTCCATAGTCATAAAATCCAGGATCTTTATGAAAACAAACAGAATCAATTATTAATAATGATGTTAAATTATGGTTGAACATTTAATAATAGAAAAATCTCTTACTTCAAAGAAGAGTATGACCTTTGGGCCTCCGTCATTTTGTTGAACAAAGTAACCAAAACGCTCATTAAAGATTATCTGCTCCTGCCACTCGGGTACGATGGATTTGTTCTTCTTAAAGTCAAAAGGCTGGGTCATGATGGGAATAATGTTATCAACGTTCTCTCCTTCGTAAAATGAAGAGACGTGTCGATGGCTTTAAAATAAAGAAACAGCATTTCAGTTTCAGACAAAAATCCTTATAAAAAAGAGACATACAGTTAAACATGTATCTGTACGGTCTAAATATTTAAAGGGTAACATGCTTTTTTTAAAATTATTGAGCTTATTTAATTTTAAATACAAAAAATATTAATGGTCTAAATATTTCAACATACATGCATTCAAAGAAAAAATGTGTCAGACAACAGCAACACAACTAATAGAAAACACGGAATTTAAAGTCTATAATGTAAAGTCTGAGGGAATTCCTTCTCACCAATCCTCTTTCTTGACATATTGTCCTGTGTTTTCGTCAACAACGTGGATCTTCACCATGGGGTGTGAAATCATTAAATGTGTCCTAAGCCGATCTGTTCTGTGGATGAAGACTCCCAACACAAGGTTGTCATCAAATGTTGGTTTCTCTGGTGTTTCTGGTTCTGTCTCACTTTCTTCTTTGACCACTAAAATTGAAGAATAAAATATAAACGTCAGCACGATGTACTTTTAAAAACTTTTAACGCTAAAAAAACAATGACAAACTCAATTACCATGCTTTTTCTTCTTCTTTTTCTTTTTTCCCTTGGATTCGGTTTCATTTTCTACATCAGCATCCCGGTCTACATCTTCATCTTGATCCCTAACGTCAATAGAAAACAGAAAACAAAATGGCATCAAGATGCTGCAAAACTGTACTAATATGTTGTTTCTTAATTTAACAACCACAAAAAATCCAAAAATACAAAAACAACTATACACACCCTACATCTGACTCTGTGATTACAGATTTGAGTTTTTTCTTTTTCTTCTTGCCCATTTCGTTATTTAAGGTAACATTTTGTGAAATGACACTCTCATCTTCCTCCTTGACTCTTGTTTTCTTCAGAGTCCTCTCTTCTTCCTGTGCTATCTGCTGCTGGTATTCATGTAGCAGTTTATCTTCGGAATCTTCCACCTGGCTCTCTGCTGTAGCCTCTGTGTTTCCTTTGGTTTTTCCCTTCTTGCTTCTCCGTTTTGGATCTTTTCCACCATCAGCATCATCATCTGGATCCAAAGCAATTTCAGATTCAGAGGAATCTGCATTGTCTTGGCTGTACCCAGATATGTCATCAGGTACAGGGAGGGAGGGAAGTTCTCTTTTGCTCTTCCTCTTTGACTTTGATGATCTGATTTCCTCTTCATTTTTGCCGTTGTTGATATTAACCTTTTCTGCTACCTCCCTCTCTCTCCTTTTATTCTTGGTGTAGCGGGGGCTGCCCTGCTCAGGAACATATGTGTTCTGCAGGATGGTCTCATCATCTTCTGTGTCCTTCTCAAGATTGAGATTCTTCTTCAGATTTTGAAGCTAAAAAAATAAGGAAAGAGCACATAGATGACAACAGACATTGAATGTTGTTCACTTATAAGATTTAAGATACTTGAGCTGGTTTCCATCAACTGTAAGTACATTTTGAAGAATAGGAAAGAAAGACTAATATGCAATTTAATCTGGATTCAGAATACCAGTTTCGTAGCATAGAAATGGATTTAAGACATTTTCTGCACATTTATGCAAGCATTACAGTACACAAATCCAAGGTTATCACAAATGTGGCAATATCCCATCCATTAAGTATGAACTGTACAAAATAAAACACATACCACAATAGTCTCCTTTGCTTCTGTGTTTTTCTTCTTGGA
The DNA here is from genome assembly GCA_029874935.1 of Atherina boyeri. NCBI lineage: Eukaryota > Metazoa > Chordata > Actinopteri > Atheriniformes > Atherinidae > Atherina > Atherina boyeri. Next base: position 2,039 of record JAPMNP010183066.1, on the reverse strand, counting down.
CTTTTTCTTCTCTGATGCAGTATATTTCTTGAACACCTCATTAAATCTTTCTCGGGTGCTTGCCCGCTCTTCACTCTCACCTGGAAAAGACCACATCAATACGTAGTGACATATCGGATATGTTGGAATAAGTATGTCGGCACCAACTGATGACACATAAGTGTATTATCAAACCATCTTTTCTTAAACAAAGTACTTGCTCCACAATTAATGAGGTGAAAGACAGTTGGAAACTCACCTGCTGGCATTTTCAGGCACCGTAATGTGTCTCATTCTGAGAAGAAGGGAAGAATGATCTACGGAGAAAGGCTCTCATTCTAAAAGTACACAACAAAGGTAATGTTTTCATTGCACAACATATTTTCTACTGGATACTAAAACACCAAAAGAAAGCCGTTTCATGTGCCATATGGTAGCTACTTAAATAATGTGGAAACAGTGGACGAAAAAGGGATCATTTCTAAAGCTAGCCAATAACTCCAAACGTAAGCTTCAACAGCTAGTTTGCTAAGAGCTAATAGTAGCTAACTGGCTTCGGTAACTTAATATCCTTCAAACATAAATAATTAGGTTATTCAGCAAATAGCATGAGCTTTAAAATTCAACCAACTTCTGACATAAGTGTTAAAAAGGGGAGTTGGCTATGTGTAACTGATTTATTTACCGGTAGTGCTCGTGCTGTCCTCCAACTTCATTGACAACGCTTTCGATGGTTTCCAAGTCAACAAGGGTGAACGTAAGGGCGGAGCGTGACGATAAACAAACAACAAATTCACCAATGAAATTCGAGGACGCGTAAACGTAATTACGTAACTTGCGTGACTATTAAATCTAGCGCTGCGTTTAAAAGCAAATAGGAAGTCGGATTTTCAAGCTCCAGTAAAAAAAATCTTTTAAATAAAAAGTAAAATAAAACGCAAAAAAGAAATGGTATTGAAATAGCGAACAAGGGGACAAAATACCAGTTCGGCAATGAAACGTATTAAATTTGAAATAAACTGATACAATCTTCTGCTTTCATGAATCCAACATTGGTATGAAAATTATGTTCATACAAATTTCTAAATATTTTCACAAAAATGACAACGTGGCAGATCAACCCTTAAAAAACAAACAATCAAAAACAACAACCTTGGACCCCCATTCTATTATTTTAGTTTTTATGGTGCATAAAACTGCAAGGGTTGTTTTTCTTCTACTAAGCCTTCTGTAGATACTTTTTATTCATCTAAAATGCATGCATTTCTACCGCAGGGGCGTCATACCTGTAAAAAAACGGAATTATAGACCAAATGTGCGGCGGATTCTTTATGATCTATCTATTTCTAGATCTATAATTATATATCTATATCACAAGTTGAACATCTAAAACAAATCACCATGAATAACTTTGACATATTATGCATCATTATGTTTTGTGACAATAAAGTTTTCTTTCTCATCAATAAACGCAGTTTTTTAATATCTGAACAGTATACATCCTAACTGTATTTTATTTACTGCTTGTATTCACTTTTCAGTCACGTGACTTACCTTCAGGCGTGTCTTTGTGCAGGTTGCATGAATCAGGCAAGTGTCATAACTCTTGTGTAAGATGCAGATATGGCCTTGGGATTTTGTGACAATTGTTCTCGGTTGCTCAGAGAATTTGCTGCTCGTTTGAGGAGATTTTGGGGAGAGTTAGAGTTTAAAGTAAGAGAGGTTGTCAGGGAAATTGTCCGGTGCCCCTGTTTTACATCTGAAAGGAGGACGGCTCGTGATTTGTCGTCATTATATCTCATATATGGTAGGAATTTAATTATGAGTCATGGTTTTCCTCCTCAGACAGCATTGATAGTTGAAACACCATTTGTGTTGATCTGAAAAAATGTATGAGTAGTTTTAAATGAATAGATAAATACATCTTGTTCTTTTTCCAGACGATGAAACTCAGCTTCTCAGTCAAGCAGGCCTCCAAGCACTCAGCAGACTCTCAGCTTCACAAAACGCTGACCTGCAGATGGCTGCAGCCATGCATTACTTACACATCAGTCATCACC